>VZSE01010635.1:1107052-1304581 GCA_013398275.1 Promerops cafer | reverse complement strand
CCCCATCCCCCCCCCCCCCCCCCCCCCGTCAGTTTTTGCCACATCGTTGTGGGTAAATATTGTGGGACGAATAAGTTGTTAAGTATTAGTAGCTGGGAGTGCTGAGAACGGGCTGAGGAAGGACATGGACCTGTTCAGAGGAGTTCAAAGGGGGACCAGCAAGATGATCAGAGGGCTGGAGCACTTCTGCGAGGAAAGGCTGAGAGAGCTGGGGTTGTTCAGCCTGGGAAAGAGAAGGCTCCAAGGAGACTTAACAGAATCTTCCTTTATAATACCTTTATAGCACCTTTAGTACCTAAAGGGGGCCTGCAAGAAAGCTGGATAGGGACTTTTGACAACAGCATGTTGAGATAGAACAAGGGGGAATGGGAATGGTTTTTAAATGAAGGATGATGGTTTTAGATTGGCTATTAGGAAGAAAATGTATACTGTGAGGATGGTGATGCACTGGAACAGGTTGCCCAGAGAAACTGTGGATGCCCCATCCCTGGAAGTGTTCAAGAGGTTGGATGTTCTTGTTCCAACCTGTTCATCCAGGATGGATGGGGCTCTGAGCAACCTGGTCTAGTCAAAGGTGTCCCTGCCTGTGGCAGAGGGATTGGAAGACAAGATGATCTTTAAGGTCCCTTCCAACCCAAACCATTCTATGAGTCTATGAAATAAGTAAAAGTAGAGAATTAATATTATGAGATGATTAGGTTTGCTCAGGTGTCTGATAAAGGGTATTGGGGCCTGTTTTACCACAGGGGAATCTGGGGTGCTAACAGATGAGTTCTGCGATCTTAGTGGTCTTTTCCAAACTTTACAATTCTATAATTCTGTGATTTGCTCAAGGTTGTGCAGGGAGCCCTGGCAGGTCCTTGCCTGGAGTCAGCAGTTGTCTGGTCTCTTTCCTCTGTGTTTGAGGGCTGAGCTTTTCTCATAAATGTATTGCCCATGTGGTTTGTTGTGGGTAGAGCCTGGGTGGGCAAAAGACCATGCTGACAGCAGCTCAGAGGTTATATAGTCAGGACAACCCCAGAACAGAAAGGAAAAGGGATTTAAAAGAGAGAGTATGTTTTATTCTTACATGGCTGCACACCAGTGCTTGGCTCTAGGGAGAATGGAATAAGTGAGACTTCTTAAGAAAGAAGGTAATCTGTCAATTCATGTTTTCACAGAAGTCAGCTCTTAGCGCCAAATCTTGTGTTTGGCACATTCAAGGACAAGGAGGTATTCTGGAAACGGGGACGGGAGGTGCAGTCGCAGGACAGCTACAGATAAAGGCTCTAGTTCACTGTAGCACAAGTGTTCCAATGCTCCTGCTTGACTCTGGTGTTCTGCTTATAGTCTGTATTGGGAAAGGGTTTTTTCCTATGGATGATAGAAATCCCAAAGCATCTCAAGGAGGCAAAGCATGCATAAGGAGCAGCTCTGGATGGCATTATGAAAACTAGAGGCAAAGAGTTCCCTCCCCTAGCTATTTCACCTCCCTGCAAGAAACTTTAGCATGCAGATGTGACGGCTGTGTTGACGTTTTGATCTGCCTGTGCTGATTCACCCTGTTCCTGCATCTCATCATTGCTGTCTTGATCTGGAAGTGATTCCTCCCTTATCAAGGAGCACATCTTGCTGGCTGGAGGGCTGTTTGCTGGGAGATGCTCAGGCCCTGGCAGGGTGTGCAGCAAGGTGTCTGTACCATCCAGGAAGCTGTGCCTCTGCAAGGAGGCGTCTTCCACTAAACATGGGAGTGCCTCAAACGCGTGCAACTACTGATGAAATGGCAAACCAAAACAAGTTATCTGGGACTGCCACTGGTGGTTTCTTGATTCAGCAGGCTGGATTATGTAACCTGGAGAGCAATATTCAGCTGAGGAGGGGCTGTATCTTCTACCTGAAAGATGGTATTTTCTTAAAGCTGTTGATTTAATTAAGTGTATACCCTTGCCTTAATGCTGAGGAAAAGCAGTCCCTCCTGCAATACTGCATTCTTTCTGGCATACCTTTACTCATCTGTCACACAGCTCCAGGTACAGTGACAATGAAGAGATATGGATGTTCCCTACCTTTGGCAAAGGGAGCCAAGGATGATTGCGTTAGTGTTCTTTCATAACAAACTCCAATCATTGGCAGACAACTTACAATCAAGGTTTTCTTTCCATCCTCAGCCCCACTGCTGGTTTGAGTAGTGTATCATTAGGATGATTGGATAACAGATTCATGCCCGGTGCTGAAATTAAACTTGACCTGTCTAATCACATCACAAATAGCAATTGGAGGCTGGGGGGGTTTTCAGCCATCAACCACAGATCTTACAAAAAATGTGTTGGCATTGGGGAAACAGCTGTACGTGGTGAGAGAAGGAAATATTAGCAGAAAAAGTGAGCAAAATATCAAGATACACAAGTGAGTTATCTTGTACCTGATTGGTGTGCTTACTTAGGAAAATACTGGGGGGAAAAGAACTCTGGTGTATTTGGCAACTGGGAAGCTGAAGATGAGTACTTCATGTCGGATTTCTGTAGTTGGTTTGGCATAACTTTGCAAAAGGTTAACTGGTCAGGGCTGCCCTTGTCAGTGTTTGTCAACAGCCACAACACAGCCAAAACAGAATTCCCCCTTCTAAACACAGAATAAGATAGAAACATCTCTTCTCACACCACTCTTGAGTGGTAAGAGAGTGGTCGTTGACAAAGTCAAATGACCAGGAAAAAACATGGAAGTGCAATGATTTAATAAAGCATCAGAATAAATAACATAAATAACTTATACACTGCATAGAAGTGTAATAGAAACCAAAACAAGAAACAGCTTCTCAACTTCTTCTAAAATTTACCCAAATTGTCTGGCATGGAGTGTGATAGAAATGATCCATATTGGTGCTTTGGAAAGGAATTCCCCAGAGGTCTACTGTTAAAGTCTTTGTCCAGTAATTTAGGTGCGAAAAAAGTGAAAAAATAAGTGAGAGTTCACCATATTGTGGTGTTTCTAAGGCGATACCTTTAATGTAAGCCATTAAAAAAGGGAAGGTAGAATGAAATAGATAGGAGAATACAAAATCTGTCCCAGTTTTATGATGGATAGTATCCCCAAAACACCTGTGAGCTAGCATAAGTGCTTAATGCATAATAAAAGCAGAATTTGACCTGGCATGTAATTTAAAAAGTATTTAGAATGTAAGCTAATATTTGTGGTACCACCAAAAAAACCCTCCAAACACAAAATTGTTTGGTAACAAGATCAGCAATATGCTACTGAAAGTCTTTGTTTTCTTTGTAGGTGGGGGAAGTTCTGATTTTATCTTTCACTGGAAATAGTTAAGGTGGGGGTTTTTTTGTTGGTTTTTTGTTTTTGTTTTTGTTTTTTAATTTAGGAAAAAGCAGAAATTATATCCATTTTGAAAGTCTAATTCAGGGATGAGAAGATTTTTTAAATTTCAATATTTACATTTTTTAAGTGTTCTTTTAAAAAATTATGAAGAGTAATTAGTAACAGATAAATTAGTGACAGATAAAGATAATGATATCCATTTAGTATAACTGTCTTCTTTCTTAGTACAGAGTGCTTCCTGTTTGTGTTGTAATGCTCAGGCTGTCCATATTATTTCATTACAAAACAAATAGGAGATTTATGAGTATTGCAGTTGTTTTGGTACCAGATAGCAGGAGTGCTTAGTGATATGCCAGTAAAATTATACCATTTTTCAACTGCCCTGTTACCAGATAAGTAATAATACTGCACACAGCACCAACTAGTTATGCATGAAAATATCTGTATAAAACTTAGCCATTAATATAACATTTTAAACTAGCTTTCAATATAACATTCCAGTTTTTAAAATGTGTCTAGAATTTGCAATTAGAAGTAAGAAATTTTGTGAAAAATTAACTATTTCTCCCCTGCCTGTCCTGAACTGTATTGCCAGCAATCTTTGATAAAAAGAGATCCCAGTTCTTGTCATGCCTGGTTTTCAAAAGGATTGGGTGTTCTGCCTGACTTTTCAGACCTCCCCCCATGGCAGCCCCCAGGTGAAAAGTGGCTGAATGGGTGCTGTGTCTCATCTGCTGTCCCAGCAAGCAGGTTTCCATTTCCATACTTGCAGGTGCACTTATGGAAGATGGCTGAGGAAAAGACATATGCCTAGCACAGATTTCAGACTTCTGGACATCAGGAAAGTCTCAATGAGCCCTAGGAAACAATTAGTGGATTGCTCTTAACTGATTACCTCTTCTATGTGCCCAAGTTCAAACATTGTCATGCAGAACCAGAAAATCAGACCTTACCTGTGCCTACCATTTTTACTTGATGTTTTTGTTCTGGACCCTTGTTCAGTGCTCTCAATCACTTTCTGTCTTTGGTTATTTGACAGGGAAAATAAAAAATATTTCAAAGTTTAAAGCAATGGCTTCCACAAAGGCAGTGTGTCCAGTCTTTAAATTAATGGTTTTCCACTTTTTTTTTTTTTTTTAATTGTGACTGAAGCAAATATTAATCTTTGTGTGGCCAGTTTACACCCACAGGCTGACATTAGGCTTGCTTGTCTGGTTACTTTTCACTGACCTCCCTTAGAAGTAAGCCATAGAGCAGGAATCTGCCAACCAAAAGTAGAAAAAAAAGCCTCACTGTAATGACACATTGCTGGAGACAGAAGAAACGCAGGGGTTCACATCTTAGATGAGGAAAAACTACATTTCTGGCAAGCTACATTTAGCAAAGACTTACTTCATCTGCCAATGATTATTTAGAGTACATGCTCACTTTTCATATAGATACGCACAGATCCAAGCTAAACAGAGCTTCCTTCGCCAGGGCCTCTGAGTAGTGCCACGATGCAAATGTTAAAGTGTAGTAACAAGGCTCTAATGACAACTGGTTTCCCATTTGCTGGATACAGATACTCAGACATTCTATTCCCAGTGAACATACTGGGCACAACACAGAACAAATGGTGAGCCTAGATTTTTTAGGTGTGTAATGAAAGAGGGTAGCACACTGAATAGAGTGAATTTCAAGTGGAACCAATAAAAACAATCTCCTTATGAACGTATTTTAAATGGATTTGATGCTAGCAAGATGAGAAATCACAGAAATCAAAAGCTAGCCATTGCAGAATGAAACCTGCTGCAGACAGAGGAATTATAATTTTATAGGCAACACTGAATTCAGTTCCAGGAAAAATGTACATGAAACCTAGCTGTCTTGACAACCCCATTCAACGAGCTACTCAAGATGGAAGCTGTGTGAACAAAAAGTCTTCTGAAACCATAAAAGCAGTGCTCAGTAGCTAAGGTGAAAAAGCTCTAAAATTATGGGAAGGTGTCACAACCTGTCAATTTATTAGCATATGCTTCTAAATCAGTATAGGAACAAAATATCAAACCCTTCAAAAGTGACATAATGGAGCTGTTCTGAAAGAGGAGAGAAAACATGTGCCACAGGACTCCAGGTTTCCAGGACTTTTGCTAAATGATCTTTGGAAGACTGTAGACAACAATGCAGGGGGACAAGCAGCTGATGTCAGTTTTCCAAAACAGTAATAATTTTAAGCATATGGGACTGGAAAAAGACTTCACAGTGACTTTTTGAGCAAACACTTTTAGTCAGGAATAACATCTAAGCAAAAGAACAAGGGCCTGATTTTGCTCTACCTCGCTTTTTGTTTAGAAAGTGTGAAATGCTATCATCAAGTCAGAATTTTCTTTTCCCACAGGGGTGTGTTAATATTTTACTCCCAAAGATAGGCATTGCTATGGCTAGTGACTACAGACAGTCTATTCAGTCTAACCTAATGTTCAGGGGTCACAGCCTTTGATTGAGGAGGCTTTTGGCCTGTGGGGTTAAACAAGAGGTGGCTTTAACTAAGTGTTGAGAGTACTGATTTTTACTAAAAAGCTGCTTATGATCAGCAAGAGCAAAACTGTGAATATGTCACTGAATAAAAACCTGGAACTAGATCACTCCTAACAAAGCTGAGGGTAGGATTGGTTTTGTGGTATGGTGTCAAGTCCCAGGTCAGCGTGCTGATAATAACTGCTGCAAACATTAGTTTAGCAGCAAATGGTGTTCCTGTTAGAAAGGGAGGAGGGTGTAAAAAGGAAGGAAGGAATAAACCACCTATCTGGCCTCTTTAAACATGGTGGAGCTTTAAACTAATCCTGACAGCTTGTTTGCTGGTGGCACAAAGGAGATCCTGACCTGATACATGAATTTTGTCAGTCACGTGCTACCAGTCAGGTTAGGATAGGGGGAAACTGCCTGCCAAGCCCTAAGCCAGGTGCCATGAGCAGAACAAAATAGTTACAGAGTAATGATGCAGGCAGGATGCAGGACACAGGCAGGAGGGTGCAGTGAGCTGTTTGGAACCTCTCTGTGGGGTTGCCGCACCAGCCCAGAGCCTCAGAGCTCTTACAGCTTGCACTGGAAAGGAGTGGGGTGCATTCACATGTGGTGGCTGGGTAGGAAAGGACAGGATGAGACTGAACCCTCCTCCCTCATGGCCAGTGGTCTCAGCTAGAGCAAGGGGTTGGGGATATCAATTACCCCAAGTGCTCTATCCTCCTCTAAAAATGTGTGGCTAAGCAGGCCAATGAGTACTGTGGGGCTGGAGGTGCTTGTTGCTCCTGTTGACTCTGTTCTGCTTTACTAATGTGCCTCAGTCTGTGCTGAAGCCCATGAGTTTGCCCTCTCCAGCAAGTGCCCTGAACCTTTCACTGAAGAGTTAGTCTCATGCTCTCTGACTCCATGAATGTGAAAGTATTGTGAGCAAATTGGAACACATCCAAAAGGAGAGATTGAGGCAAAATGGCCTCATAAAGCCATCTCCTTACATTTAGAGCATGCTTCTGAGGCTGTGGCTCAGTGCTTTCAGTCTAGTTCCAGTGCTCCCTCTATGCCATAAAATATATCTCAGCTAGACTTGTATTGCAAGTGCTGACACTGGGTTTGCACTGGTTCCAAAAATGTTGATGGGTTATCTTCAACACCCAGCTTTATGCTGACTGAGACTGTTGTCTCGTAGCCAGCAAAAGGATACAGGCAGCATAAAGATCAGTCACATGGCAAGTTCAAGAGAAATAAGCTTGAGTGCTGCCCTCTGGCCTGGATCAGACTGGGACATGTACCAATTTGTACAAATCTAGGATTGATCCACAGGTTCAGGGCTGAGTGACGAGTTCTCAAATCCTTGTTCTGAGAGTGTGACAGAGAATAATAATTGTAGAGTGGACTGTTAAAGATACTTGCTTGAGAGGGGAGATCTTTTCCTAACACTCTGACCTAGTGACTATCAACTTACTGAAAATGTAAGAAATTAATAACCTGTAAACCTGAGAATACCAAATGCCTCTTTTGGCAATCTTATTGTGACAATCTTACTAAAGCTTTTTGAACTTTTCTTCAAAATTTTAAAGTGAGAATTAATTACTCCCCCTCCCCCCTGCCCTCCAAATCCATTTTCCTACTATTCAGAATACCTGTGTTCAGAAGACATGACTATTCCAAACTCCATCTTCTGCTGAGAGCTCAGCACAATCATTCACTTTAGTTCACATGCAGTATACCCATAACAGGATGCTTCATGCAAAGAGATGTTTACCCTCTATAGTGCTTGGAGAAAACTCATCCCCTTTCTCAAAGGCTAAACCAAATATATCTTGAAAAGGCTAAACCAAATATATAGTGTTCACTGTCTATTAATTAAGAAATAATGGTCTCAGCAAAGGGCATTTCCTAGGGATTAAGGACTGGCTGCATGTGTGGATAGCCTGAGATTTTTAATTAAAGGTGCAAACTCCCTCTGTTCTGGCATATGACATTCCATTTAAATGAGGTTCTATTGAATTCAGAGGTTTTTCATGGCATGAAGTTCACTAGTGCTGACAAGTCCATGCCCACCCCAGTTTAATGGGTGGCAACCCAGTCTAGAAGGACAACTTCTGACTGTCTCCTCAGTGCCAAAGTATTATATTACTGCTGTGAGTGTGGCCAAAGACATCATTTGTGATGCTGGGGCCTTCAGAAAATTATAGCTGGTTCATCTGCGGTAGTGAAGGAGTTGTTTCCAAAGTTATAGGTCTATGAGGTCATACCAGAGGATCTTTCTCCTTCAGAGTCTACACTGAGCCCCACCACAGACCATGACCTACATAAATATGAAGGTGGGAAGTTGGGTTTATGGAAGAAGTGATAAAAAGAAAGTATAAGAAAACTAAAGATGTGTCATGCCTGAGAACAACTAGAAGCAGTTTCCTTATGTGTCAAATGGGCCATGTTAATAGCCCTGGCATAAACATGAGACAAATTAAAAATGCTGGTGTCTGTTTCCTTAAAAGCCAAATGCAAGTATTAGGAGTTTTTGCTGCTCAAAATCAAAGACCTTTCCCTGTCTGAGTGGAGATTGTGCTATATGCAACCTTTGTTCCACTCAAAGAGCCCCAAGGGCCAGCAGCAAAGATACTGCCAGAGGCAGTGTCTGTGTATCTCAGTCAGGTCTGGACAGGAGACCTGTTGGTCACAGCAAAGGTGGGTCTAACCCAGAGCAGGAATGCTGAAATTACCTCTGTTGGCCATAAAAATATCCCAACAGCTCAATCCCACACCTGTCTTTTGCTGCTGAGCTGCGGCATTATTTCTGTCTTTAGTTTGTCTGAAAAAATCATACATTATCTCCCTCTAGTACTCATTAGCAAAAGAAAAGCAGGATCAGTCCCTAAATTTATGGAAATTAAATGCTGTCAAATCTGTTTAACTCCTGTAGGACTTTTTCACAACTTTATTATAGTTGCATCAGAGGCTGTTTTGTTAGGAAATAGTAACATATTTTCTGCTCCCCCACCTTACAGCACTACTGTAGAGAAACTGATCTGACAGGGAGCAAAAATACACTGTTGGAAATAAATTCGGTGTTATGCTGAAAGTCAGCCATGAAACCTCATGGAAGATGGCGGGTGAGAAAGCTTCCTTTCTCTAGGAAAAGAACTGCCTTCTTTTTGGGACATCCTCACTGAAACTCCAGGAGCTGCACCGTAACATTCCGCACCCTACGTACCGCGGCACACATGCCTACAGTGCTGAACTGTGGGGGCTGAGGCACTTCTCCAGGATCCAACTGCAAAGGATGGGGACAAGGTGGCATATGATGAAATGGAGCAACTCAGAAAGTGACAGCAGAAACATCAGAGAAGCAGACATAGCAAGTAGCAAGGACACGCCAGAGCCAGCAAGGAAAACCCTTGTAGTCTGACCTTGAGAGAAACCTAAGAGAGAGATAACTTGAGTTGTGGATCAAAAGAAGCTTGAAAGTGTGAAAAGAGAAAACACTGACTATTGTTTTGACTCCCGCTGTGCCCAGAGTAATGGGACATTGTGTACAGTCTTTCTAAACAAACAGGTGCACATTAAAAAGCTCAATTCACTCCCTCATCCATTTGTTCTCCAAACAGAAACAACCTGTAGGGACCCTGAATATTGGTCAACTACCTGGGTCAAAGAGGGTAACAAAAAGTATTTTAATAAGGGGAACTTTCTCTTCAGAACTGATTTTGCCTTTTCTTGTCTCTAGTAAAAGATTTTAGTCCTTGACTGTGGTGATATTGTCATTAGCATTGTCATAGCAACTGATAAACAAGGAGAAAGCGATGTGCAACAACTTTTTTTTTTTTAAGACAGTCCAAATGTCTTACTAACAAGTAATTTGGTGACAGAATTTAGCAAAGCGGCTGCACAGTAAATGGGTTTATCTTTAAACATAATGCTCTTTTCCATTTTAACTGAGCATAAAATCGTATCTTTAAAGGATTGGCAAAAAGCGGGGCTTTATGCCTCTTGAGTAGTTCCATGTGACATATGGTCTTTCCAAGCAATAGTTTTACCGGCTGCGCGCAGTAGCAGCAGATTTGAGCTAATGTTCCTGTGAAAACAAGTAAGGGTTTATCCAAAAACTGAAGAAGGGGAGGAGAAAGGCACCTTTGCCCTGCTGTACAGAAAAAACAAATCGTGTCTTACGTCAAACTTACGACATCCCTCTATAAATATAGCAGCTACTGGTAGTGACTAACTTCGGCACATGCTCTGGGTGGGTTGAAGAGGACTCAGTGACCTGTTTGATTCCCTGCCCACCAGTGATATTCCCAGGAGTATTTCAGCCCTGTGCCACCCTGAAGCCTTGGATGGAGCAGGGTGGTTCTTGGGAACAGATGGGGCATCCCTGCCCAGAGGGGCTTAGCTCCAACTTTTCCTATGTAGCCACATCTCCATTTCCCAACATATATATAATCAGCATCAGGCACTGGCAAGCAGCACGACTTCTATGTAGTTAGATGCATCTCATGGGGTGCTGAAGAGCACTCTGTCTCCATGCTCCCCAACATTCTTCTTCACTCTGGGATTATGGCTGGGGATTTACTTAGCAGCTGGGCAGCGGTGCAGGGCAGGATCAGCCTCATGTACAAACCCACACACCCTGTGTTTTTTTAGCACACAACTTTGCCTAAATATTGGCCTAAAATTATTTTTGAGCTCTCTGCCGCCTCAACTGAGGACCACTGCACTAGAAATCGTCCCTGTAAGTTAAATCGTCCTGGTGTAACAAATGCAGGAAGAAGGCCAAAATTAACGAATTGCAAAACATTTCTGCATCTGAAGAATTTTGCTATAGTAGTTGTATGTATGCCCACAAGATGCAAATAAATAAAGATATGCTCATATGGTTATATTCTCACATACACACACGCATACATGCACATATTTATACTTGCATTTATATAGGTATATTTAGAATGACCTTAAATAACAGGTAACACAGTAGGGAAGATTGAAATGTAAAATAAAAAAATATCCTGTAGCTCAAAAACTTACCAGAAGGCATGTTTTCCAAAAAGCTTTCAATGTGCTTGAATGGTCCTGTGATGCTTCTGTAGTAATAAGTGATTTTTTTTCTCATTCTTACAACAATGCAATAATTTTTAGGTTGAGCTCCTCAAGGCCTTCTCATCAGCAAGAATGAATTCCCTGCATTTTGAAGCCTTTCATGAGCACTTCTCTCTCCCCTGCTGTCTGTGCCACTCTCTTATCCCCAAGCATGTGTCAATTTTGCTTCTATCTGAAGTTCAGTGAGATATTTTTCTGGTGGCTAGCTGAGATCTCTTTGTAGCAGCCACGCAAATTTTTCAGAACTGACATGAGGTGTCACAATTGTGGCAGTGTTGCATCTGCCCTGGGCACATGGAAAAATATATTGGTTCAGGGGAATGTCTGAATCAGGACTGAGGCATTAAGAGTCCAGTGTGTGGATTGTCCCAAGTCCTAAAACTACAGGGGAAACAGATATATCTTTGATTTGAGACCTACCACTGCACTTAGAAATAGCACCTGCCTGTAGTAAAACAGCACAGTGTAGTCGGAAATTACTCTTTTGCATTATATATAGATACAGGATGAGCAGGCAGAGGCACAAAAGAAATATCCACCATTAGTGATAGCCAGAGATGGATGACATTACAAAATAGGAGGAAAATGGAGCTCCTGAAAGTGGCTTTCCACGTCTGAGTTTCTCTTGTGACTGTGGCACCATGCAGAGTTGCTAACCCTGGGATAGGAATACCAGACCTTATATATGGCATGCTTACAAAGGACACTGGTACACACTGCAGACAAACTACTCTGCAACAAAGGAAGGCTTTATGCTGACTCAACAGAACTAGGTAACAAATGCAGCTTTAAAAATGACTCTCTCAATAAAGGGTAATCGGTTCTTCCCTTTTCTCATTGTGTAAGATACTCTATAGACTTTATTCATTAGAGAGCACTCTGCAAAGTTGAAGTAAGAAATGGGAAAAATAAGGATGGCAATAGAGTTGTAAATTCAGATTACATGTCAAGGAAATTACAATAAACTGATACACTTTCTGTAAAAAACAATGACTGATGGTGCCATTCCTCGAATAAAAGCAACAAACATTCAGTATGCCAATACCTTCAAGGTATAGACAAAGATGGAGCTGTTACAGATTCACAGAATGGCTGAAGTGGAAAAGGACCTCTGGACATTATCTACTCCAGCTCCCCTTCTCAAAGCAGTGTAAACTAGAACTCAGTCCTCTGGGCTGTGTCCACTGAAGCTTTCAATGTCTCCAAGGAGGGAAACTCCACATCCTCTCTGGGCAATTTATTCAACCGTTTAATTACCTTCACAGTGAAAAAGTGATTGGCCTCCAGCTGGACACACCAGCCACATCACAAGCCTTTGAGCCTGGTAGTTCTGCCAGTTTATGGTCCATGTGTAAATTGACAGTCCACTGTCCATTTATTTACTGTGTAGTCCACCAGTTTGCTGAATGTTATGCAAGTGGTGTTATGGGAGACAATGCTGAAGGTCCTGCCAAAGTTGAGAGAAATCAAATCCGTTGTTCTCCCCTAATATGCCAGGCCTGTCACCTCTTCACTGAAGTTTATCAGTTTGGCCAAGCATGCAATAACTGCAGTGTAGACCTTTCTGGCTTGATAGGAGAGAGCAGAATAACTTCTAAGGATTTATTTATTTAATGATGTTTGACTTCCTGATCACAAAATGTCCCTGAGCAGGCTATGTAGAAGTTCCCCATGTCCTTTTGTGTGTCCTCCCAGTGTATTACACATCCTGAGATTGGAGTCAATCTTGGTTTGTGCATCATTCACCTGGTTTATTATAATCTTGACCTAATGTTCAAAACTTAGCCAATCTGACTGGCTGTTTCATGTAACATGCTTTGGTTCCCTCATGAATTCTTAGAATGAGATTTCAAGTACATCTTGAAAGTCAAAATTGGCTTTCAGCAAGTATTGATATGCCGTGAAAAATCATTGTATTTCATGTGCGTCACTACTTTTTTTACAGGAAAATTTGGGGAAGCTTAGACATGGACTGAAGACATTAAGTTAAAGTGAGAGCTTACATCACCCCAAAAAATACTGGCATTTTAATGGAGGACAATTACTTAAGAAAAATTCTTGTTTTGCTGTTCTTAGAGTCAAATTTATCAACATATTGTGTAAATCCTGGGGACACTCTAAGAGCCTTTTATGTTTATTCCATTAATGGGTTCTCAGCTCCTGGGTTCCTGGTGGAAGAAAACCCTGGAAACAGAAAATAACTAGTGGACCCCAGTCTCATGAGCTGCCCTGCCTTGTTGCTGTCTGGTGGGCCTTGCTGGAGTGGGCAGAAAAGCTGGACTTAAGGACAGGATTTAATCTACTGCTGTTCTTGCTTTTCCAACCTTTTCTTGAAATGAATATCTATTCTTTTAGGCTGAATTAAACATGGAGGAGTAGAAACATCTTCTGCATCTCCTTTAATTCTTGATATCTTCGCAGCAGCTGTCAGCTTTAGTTTGTTCATTGATCATTCAGTTGAGCAAGAGCAAGAAGATGAAGGACCATTCACCCCTTGATGCTGTTAACAAGCCTGTCAGGCTTTGACAACTTAAATGAGAGACATTTCATAAAATTATGAGTGAAATTTTAAATGTCTCATTGAGGCATACCACAAAATCCTTTGCTGTCAAATGAGCACTTTCAGTAAGTTGGGTTTTTTCCCTGACTCAGCACCCTGCTCACGTCAGACCCATCAGGATTTTGAAAACATCTCCTTTTTATAGGGGGCATGCTCAGAAACATTAACACAAGCATTAACACTCAATTTACCTGCTGACATTACTGTTGCACATCAGTACTGTCATTTATGTTCATGCAGCAGAAGGGCAGGATAGTTTAATGAAGACTCTTTAAAATGGACTAAGCTTCTCTGTTTCCCTATCAAATACCACTACCTGATTTAAACTGACAGTATTTCACAATCAATTCAATGTACTTTTTCTCCCCTGCCATTGCCTGAGTGGTTCACATGGTTTTAAGGTGATGCTTTAGTCCCACAACAAGAAATATGTGTGGTTTTTATTGACTTTTTACTGCAACCGTGTCCTGACTGCACACCCATTGCAAAGGGTATCTATTTGGCCCTTGGCCCAAACAAAAGCCCTGTGCAGTGGCTGGAGCCACCAGGGCACTTAAGAATAGCTGTGGCCCAGATCTATTGCACAGTAGCTGCACAAGCCCTAAAATCTTCCATGCTTGAGGAAGCTCATCGCCCAAAGCACAGGGCCAGAAGTTTGTCTGTCTGCCTTTCAGTGGGACAAACGTGTCCCAGCAGCCTCTCTGAGAGCTTCCCAAATTTTGCTCTTCAAGGTAGAGCAAAGTGGGGTCGTTTCTTTCTGTACAGGTTTCAGCTAAGGTGATCATAAGCAGCCTTTGCTCAGTTGACTGCAAACCCCATTTGAACAGAAAATCTTGTTTCACAAAGTCCAACGTGTGTGGTACCAGAAGAATCTATTATATTACATAAATAACAGCTATTGTAAGCTTGCTTCAAACAGAATAGGTATCTGTTTTTGAGCCAGTAGCCAAAATCAGAAGCAACCTTGGAATTTATAGCTAACTAGGTAATCCATCAGCACTTAGGCTCCAGCTTGGAAAAACATTTTGAGTACCAGCTTAACTTGAAGTATATGGATGTATACATTGATTTCAGTAGGGCAAACACATATGCCTAGACCTATGTGTGACTGGAGCTATGTAAGATTAAATGCATCACTGAAAGAGAGTCATTAGAAAAAACCCTAAATTTTAGCTGAATGAATTTGTCCAGAGATAAATACAAGACCATCTCCACCCTGGCTCTGTTTCTTTTTTCGCATAGTATAATGTAAGCAAGATCCTATTACTCTGCAATATTGATGGCATACCTTCGCGCATAGGTGATAACACATTCCCAGCATACCGTAAAATTTAAAATTGATCTTTTCCACTGCTAGGGTGTTTGGTTTTTTTTACCCAGTTTTACTCCCCAGAATCTTCTAGAAAGAGTAACACTGATCCTGTGCATTCAGACTATATGAGGAAGAGGAACTTACACAATTGCCGAATTTTTTTGTTTTTCTCTGCTGCCCTTCATTGCCTGTACTTTTTTCCATGCTCAGGAGTGAATATACTTTCTGTCAGACTTTCAGCATATTTTCGTGTCACACATTCTCCTGCTTTGAGCTCTTTTGTTCTAATACTCTTGACATTTAAGCTGGGCACTTTAAAGGTTCTTTCTCTTTACTTTATTCTATGATTTATTGATTACTTCCAGCTTCTGTTTCCCTAAGCCTATTTCCTTTCAAGTTTTCTCACCCTTCCGAGTTGTTATTTCATCCCTTGATACAAATAATGCTTCACAGTCCCAGTTTTAAAGCCACAACCACGGTACAATTTTTTCTCCCATTGGCTTGGCATAGCAACATTTTTTTTACACACGGAGGCCCAAAGACATTGTAGATGATTACAGAGGTCATTGTTGCTGATGAATGTGTCACAGCCACGCATTCACAAAGGGCCTGCTGAGCTGCACTGTCCTTTGCAAGTGGTTCCTGAAGAAGTTAAAGGCGCTACTCACAGATCCAGGGACTACTCTGTGTGGGAAAGTGACACTCTGCACTGGGACAAAAGTCGGCATTGTATGGGGAGAAGCCCCCTTCCCAAAGGCTGGGCAGTGCTGGCTGTGTGAGTCTGACTGAAAACCAGAACAGTAGGAGATGCTGGATGAGGGAGCTTGCCAGCAGTTAAGGATTATTGCGCCTACATATTGTGGTGCACATTCTGTGCTAATTGCTACCTGGTGAGAGCCACGCAGTCGATGACAGAGTGTGGCTGTGTGTGTGCTCCCATCTGCATTTCTGCAAGGCACAGTTTTGTTCTGGTGTTGCTCCTATAAAAGGAGGCTTCCATTCACCAGAAAGACCAGTTCTAGCATAAGAAACACAGCAGGAGTTGTATTAGGTGTGGGTCTCAGTGTGAGTCTTGGACTGAAGTTACCTAATTTGGCTGCATCCCCAATTCCCTGCCATGACGTTGACATAATATTTGTGTCCATCTTGGCACCTTCCAGTGACTCAAGCTATACAAATTGTTTTAGAATCATCAGATGGGGAGAGCCTAGAATGAAGCAAGGCATTACTATCTATGCAAGGGTTTGAACAGCCTTTCTTCTCTGTCTCCTGCACTGTTATGGCAAAGGGCTGGAAAGGACCCTTGTCTTTCTCATGTCTGTGTTCCCATCTCGAACTGAGTGACACACTGAGCCCTTTAATTTCCCCTCAGTCCCCAAAGTAGTGCAATGATTTGCTGCTGTACATATGCAACAGGAAAGCAGAGTAATTCACCTGGATCCAACTAGGAATTTGTATAACAGGCATTAAGGGGTAGATTGCCCAAGGTGACAGCCGGATTCTGTGCAGTAGACTGCTGTGTTTGGAGGGGCACTTTTGCCCACTTCCAACTCAGATACAAGGGGGCTGTGAAGCACACTCTAACCCACACTCGCATGTAAAGGATGCTCTAGTCAGTTAGTTAGTGATTTTTTTCTGTCAGCCAGGATTCTGTGCAAATGAAGAGATATCAAAGATGCAGAAATTGATTGAACTCCGCTAAACATGTACCTCCTGCTTGGGTTCTAAGGTAAATAAAGACCTTTTACAAGAAAAAACAAAAAGGAGCATTTTTTTTTTACATTTTACTGTTTCAATAGAGATGAAAAATTAAATTACCAATAAAATTTTATGAGAAAGGAAATTCTTGTTAGAAATTTTATCTCAGAGTATTGATTTTGCTACTGTGAAGAAAATTTCCCTCTAAAAGTTAATAAATAAAAGCAAACAAAGATATACTTTTAATTGCTTTAATTTAAAATCTTCTAGCATATACAGTATTAGCAAGATTATATTTTAAAAGAAAGATGTAACTTGCTGGTTTTCCTACATTTAAATGTCAGTTAGAAAATTTTAAATGGTGAAAAGTTGGTCTTAGGTAAGTCTGTGAACATGACTCCTTATTAATCTGTGAATATAGATGATGGAATGCTTGACCTCTGGTTTGTCTGTCAGAATGCACATACCAGCAGGATGTTACTCTGGTTCACTTTACATGCAGCACACCAAAGGGGTATGTTGTCCTAGAGGCTTAAACCGTGTTTTACTTTATGCTAAAAATTCAGCCCAAACGATACAGCCAAGACTGAGAGATTAATAAATTGTAATAACAGTGCTTTTATTAACACTGGAAAATTGGAATTCTTACTTTCTGGTAAGAAAATGGATTTTACCAAAGCCAGCTATTAGTACAAAATATTTATGTTGGGGTTTTGTACATTTGTATGTATGCATCCACATAAGCACATGTATATTATACACATGTACTTGCCTTTCCTTTAGGCAACCACGCAGTGACATTTTCTAAGGAACAAGAAGCTGAATGAGCAACTAAGACAAAGCTGTGGGTTTTTTTCAGCAGTGGAAATAATGTTAATCCACCATGTGGCTAGAAATTTTTGGAGAGGGCCTTCAGGAAGTTCCCATTAAATTTCTCATTTAAGAATCTCCACAAAAGACAACAACAAAAAAAAATCAAGATATTTCAAGATAACATATTTTTCTTGTAAAGGAGGAATTCTAGCTTTTTTTTTGGTAGAAGCTGTTGGTTTGTTTCTTCTGGGTTTCCTTGAGAATTGCCTCAAAGCAACCAGAGGTATGTTCCCCTTCCTTAGGGCCTTAATATGATCCATGGGACCCCAGTGCTCTGCCAACTCCAAAGGCACAGGATAAGGGAGGGATTTTGGGTTGGAACCCCATGTATCAGAGTGATGCTCTTACATGGGTTTTAATGATGTTATCCTCAGATGAATTGGAGTGAGGCAAGCTCAGGAGCTAACAAGCACAAATAAATCTCCAAATGAATGACTTGGTAGTTTGTGTGTCTCCTTATTTCCTATTTAATTTTGTTTTGGGAGTGGCTACTGTCTTGTGCTGTTGTGGCTTTGTTTTCTAATCTCACAGATGTCTGCCAGCTGCTGGATACTCAGAAGACAGTCACTTGGGCTCTTTCCCATAAGCCATGTCCCCGAGTAAGTTCTCACACACAGAAAAGAAATTCAAGGCAACAAAGAGATATCAGTGAAAAGGTTCTTTTAGAGTAAAAATTTGGTGGAGATTAAAATAGGGCAAAAGTTCAAATGAGAACGAGCCACTGCCAAGCAAGCAAGAATCTTGGCAAAAGAGAAGGAAAAGAAACATTGGTTTAAAAGGCAAGTAACCATGGCGAGGCAACAGCTCAATGCTAGAATCTGGTTAAGAACTAATATCACACAGAGCTGTGATTGTTTATTCAAGGCTAGCCCATGGGAGAACAGTTGTCTCCAATGAGTGTTCTCACAGCTTGGATCCAAAATTATAACTGCATTTTTTTTAAGCATCCAGCACTTCAACACTACCCATTTACTGTTAGACAAAAGAAAAAGAAAGTACGAAGCTTTTTTCTTCGTGTCCCTTGTGTGTTTAAGGCAGAGCTTTACATATGGAAAGGCATTTCATGTCAGCTGTTGAACTGGTAACATGCTATTCTGCAGCAGTTGCCAATGGAAACTGTTGATACATTTTCAGTGCCTCTCCCAAGTTTCAGAAGAAACTGGAAACAGCGTATGGTTTAGAGATGTTTTGTTTGTGTGGGCTTTTGGAGGGTGAGAGAAGAGGTCTTGCACCCCTGAGCTGCATTACTGCAGTTGTGACACAAAACAGCTAATGGAGTGTGGGAGCTAACAGCTGTGGAATTAAGTTTAGGCATGAAATAAAAATAATGGCAGCTTTGATACAAGTAATAATTTACTAAAGATGTTTTGTGGCTATCAGCAAACTCACAACATATGCACACATCCATACACCTGCTTAAGTTGTGCACCTGTTGTCCTACAAATTAATCAAAAGGGAAAAATGGAAGCTTCCAACATTCTGCTATAAATAAAGGATGATTAATACCATTACAGTGACAAACAGGTATTGGCAGCACACAGAAAGAATGGAAGATTGTCATCTAATTTGTGCTTTTGTTTCAACATCTAGATGAGCTTGGAATACATATACAGTGCTAGAGGGCACAGCTGCAGCCCAGCAGATGAGAAAGAGAGAGCAGGTCAAATTCATCTCTCACTGTAAGTCAGAAGTAGCTCAACCAAAGCAGGAATTATCATGAACACCATCTGATTTTTCTACAGTCTGGAGGATTTTGTCACTTACACAAATGTATTGCTCAGAGCTTCTCAGCCTAAGCTATGACACAGTGGTCTGCACTGGGTCTGCAGGTCTTGGAACTTCTGGGAACCTGATTTTGCAGCTATTCTTCGGAGACCTATAGGTCTGCGTGGAAGGTCTCCTTTTGGAATTAGTATGCACATCCTTTAAAAGATCTTTCAGTCTAAGACCTAAATCCCCAACATTTGCACTTTGTGGAATCATTTAAACATCTACAGAGGGCAGCTTTGAATATTACTGGAGACTTTGGTCTCTTCAAGTCAACAGGGCACATGGAAATTGCTGTGTAGACAGCTTTAAAGCTCCTGTTTACCCACAGACTAATTAAAATTTAGGCAATAGAAGCACAATTTCTTTGAACTTTTCTACTTCAGAGGTGGCTACACTGGCTATCAAGGTGATTAAAAAATATTTTTTCTTAAAGGAGAGGGTTGGATTTAGAGGGTAAAGCTAAATTCTTTCCCTTGCATCTGTCCTGTCTTTCTCCTCCACATCCCCACCCCATGCCTTTGGATGCTGCCCCTCCACCAAGGCAGCTAACTGCCTGTGGAATTGCCTCTCCTGGATTGAGACTCTCAGGTAGGCTGAGAATGGCAGTTGGGCAAATGACTCTATGAAATATTCCATGATTTACGAGGCAAGGTACCTATTCTAAGATACAATTTATTTTGGTGTGTTAATGGTGTCTGAAGTGTGTTTTTCCCATTCTTGAGTAAATGCAGCATATATTAGGGGCAGAGAGACAGGGAACTCTGTGTCTCATATGGCTGCATTTTCCCTGTGCCTTCACAGTTCCGAGGAGCATCTCCCAAAACTCACAGCTGCCATTGTATCAAGCCAAACTGCTACAGCACGTTACAGAGAAATGCACAGTCTTCTATTTATGTTTTTTCTTTACCTGTCATCTAAAGTGAAATCACTCAGAGCAGGAGCCTCTCCTCAGTCTTTCTGTATGGAAAAATCATAACCTTATCCTTTTGTGGTGTTCTGCATCCCACCTGCACTGTGCTAATCTCCTAATGTCAGACTCTGTAACCTTGGCACATCAGTGGAGCTGCACAGGAAGAGCAGAATTTGGCACCTTGGTTTTATCTATTTAAGAGCTCAGAGGTCTGCAGGAGCAGAGGCTTTACATTTATTTTTATTATTATGTATACTTTGCTGGGAGCAGAACAGGAATGCCCACATTTGATGCCAGGCTCTTGTGCAGGGCAAAATCTGCTTCAGATTCTTTCTGCAGGTTTGTGATCTGTGATGAAGATCTCTATAGTGACTTTCATATTCACAGCCTGATCCAAGGGGCGCTGCTGTCCCTCTCTGCACAGATACATCCCTGCTATAAACAGGCACTTGCACGGAAATCAAGAGGCAACCCAAAGCATACGTGAAAGGAAACTCGGCCTACTTTTAGTGCAGAACTTAAGTCTGCTGAACAGGAATATATGTTCCACTTCTGTGTTATTGTTTTTTCCTTGGTTGACAGTGAGAGTCTTTGGATTCTGCAGTATGGAGTGAGGACACATTGTCATTCTTCCTTGATGATTTTTTCCTTCTTCACCATTGCCAGGAATTCACAATCCAAATGACTCACATTATGTGAGCAAATATTGCCTTAGTTTGAATTAATTTATTTTTGTTGCAATCACCTTTGAATGTTACTATAGTAATATCTCTGGTTTTTCCTGTCAAGGAACTGTCACAGACAATTTCATAAACCTTTTATGCAGCTACAGTGCAAAGAAAATGATGCATATATTTTACTATTATGCTTGCCTGTAAATAATATGGATATTTTAAATGCACATAATTGCATCATAAGGAAAGAATACAAAGATGCCACAATAAAACAGGTTAAAAATGAGAAAATGTTGAAATTAAGTTTACTATTAGCTCCCTTGCTCAGCCTTTGCCCAAAACTCTACCTCATCCTATTCATGCCTTTTTCTCTGGCCTTGAACAGTTCTAGAAATTGTAACTGAAAAAGAAAATTCCCTAGCTTTGTGCTCCATTGACAGTAGCACACTATCCTTCATCCACTGTAAGGAGGGACTAGGTTGTATTGCTGGCTGGAACATGCCAAGTCACCTGATAGCAAGACCATATAATTTGGTCTCTAGGCATGAGAGGATGAAGCATCTTCATTGGAAGGTTCTGAAAGTGGGATTCTTCAGACACTTCAGTTGCTAAGCTTCAAAAAGTCTTCTCCAGACACAGACATATGGTGATCTTCATTTTATATATGTATATATATTTGCATACAATTTACCATATTTGAGAAAAATGTCCACTAAAATGGCAAACAAGCATATGCACAGTAACATCCTCAAAGCAGATCTCAGTTTCAAGCAGCAAAGTGTTAGGGCATCTGAATGAAGGCTGTATGCTTTTTGTTTTCCAAACAAATAACTTTCCTTGATTTCAATCTCAACTTCATAGAAAACCGAAAAAACTGAAATATTTTGACTGAGTTTCTCCCAAATCCTTAGCTTTGGATGGACAACAGGGGAAGAAAAATACTCCGTTTAATGATTTAACAATTAAATGTTTAAGCAACTTAACCTGGCAAAGTTCTGAGAACATAAGAGCAGAGTATTACAATGGGAAGATGTTCAGGGGAGAAACTGGGACCTGTGTGTTCTCTAAAGCATGGAGGGAAACTGAGATTTGTGTGTCCACTAATGTTTACGTACATCTGTCTCCTGTCACTCACAACATTCCAAACTGAACAGTTTGCCTGGCGCTCCCATGAGTGTGGCTTGGTGCATCATCTTACATTGCTTATCCAAGTGTGGCTTTTCCTGAAATTTAAGAGTTGGCTCAAAGCACCTGAGAAGGGGTTGATTTGTAAGCTCTTCTCCATAGATTGACATGTGTACAGTGAGCAGACGTAGACCCAGATAGACAATTCAACATTCCTGCAGTGTCTGGCAGGAATTCCTCTTTCTTCTC
This sequence comes from Promerops cafer, assembly GCA_013398275.1. Lineage (NCBI taxonomy): Eukaryota > Metazoa > Chordata > Aves > Passeriformes > Nectariniidae > Promerops > Promerops cafer. Next base: position 1,282,505 of record VZSE01010635.1, on the reverse strand, counting down.
ATCTCTGCCTGCCTTGAGCTTCCTGCTGCCAGTTCTCCTCATTGTAAGAATGGAAGCGCCAGTACTCAGGATGTCAGAGGGTGCAGGAGAAGCTGCTGGCTGCTGCTGTATGAGCAGAAACAGCCAAGTGTCCAAGTTTGTGTTTAAGCAACAGGATCAGACAAAAAACAAACAAACCAACCAAAAAAAAAAAAAAAAAAGTGAGAGCAGGTTTTCTCTGAGCCTGAGATGAACTACAGAACCATCCTCAATCCTGGAAGAGTGGGGCCTAAGCAGGGCCTCAGTAGGCATAATGAAGTCCAGTCCTGCCCTGGGAAAGTGACCTCTTTTTCCAATGAGGATTTGTCCACTGAAACACTTTATTGTCTCTTTAAAAGAGGTTGAAAACACGGGCCAGCTAGGAGAAGACACAGTATTCCCCATGTTGAGTGAGGTTACCATGGCAGAGTCCCACTGCTAGAGTCATAATTTTCTGCTGCTGTACCATATGCTTCCCAGAGAGACCTGTTATTTTAGTTTCCTGATATATCTCCCAGAAAAGGGTGCTGTTAGGTAACAAAAATCTGTCAATTCTTTATGGGTAGATCAGTGGTAGACCGAAACAAGGATTATTGCATGGATGGATGTTTTCTTCAGGGTCATGAACCAGCCCACACAGATTAATTTTGTATTTTAGACATCTTGTGGTTACCATTTGATCAGTCACTGTAAGCAGGCAGCAGGCTCTCACTTCAGCTGTGAAGAATGAAGCATTTTAGATGATGAAATGGTGTTAGGAACTTGACATAGCTGTGGAATAAGATCTGTAAAAAAGTACATGCCTGTCCCTTATGCAAACAAACAAACAGCCATAGTTGGCTTGAGGCAAAGGGTGAAGGAAGGGCTGGTATGGAAACACTGCTGCAGGACAACTGCCAGGGGAGTTTACAAGTACTAACTGGAGCTTATAAAGTAGAGGGAGGATAAAACATTGATGGTATGTGATGGGATATTGCACAAAGGAAAAGAAATGAGAGGAGGCAATAGTGAAGAAGAGAAGTTGGAAGAAAAGAGAACCACTGGAGAAGGGACAAGAGAACAGCAGGCAGCAGAAGCATGGAGTTTAGTAAAAAATATAGAGACTCACAAGTACAGGAGGGAAATATTTTAACACTGTAAGAGGATAAATTTGCAGGCAAATTCTGTTTATTTCCTTGGCCAAAAGTAAGCCCTCTTGCTTTATAGAACAAGCAAATATCTCTCTGGTAGCATCTCTTATGCCAGCTCACTGAACTTTCTCCTTCAGATGCAACCATTATTTATTTGAGTCAGCATGCTGCACTCCCTGTGGTGCAGGAGGAGGGTGACTGGAAGCATTTTGCCAAAGCCACTTTCAATGGGACAAAATTCCAACACCTAGGGCCAAGAGTCCAATCTGAAGCACTTTGTACACTTGAACAGTTTAACCTCAACTTTCTTTTTTAACAAAAATGTGTTTGCAAAGAGGTATCCATTGTTCAGTATTTCACTTAGCAGCTCTGAACTGATGCCATAATCAAGCTATCTGCAGGAATGTATTTGCAGGGGTTTCATCACTAGCAAACTGTACTTGGTAGGTTCACAACGTAAAATAAAGACTTATTATTTCCCATCTTTTTGCCTTTTAGCATTCGTCCATCATACACTGACACTTCAAGCTGGCTTGCTGTAATTAGCTTAGTGTGGCAGAGAGATTGCTCACAACATCAGTCAGAGCTCCTGCTCGCAGTCCTGGGCTGAAGCTGAAAGTCAAATCCATGTGAAACCCTTCAACACTTACAATAGCCTGATGGCCATTGGAAAATTCTTTCCTTTTTTCTTTCTTTTTCTGTTAGAAAGTTTTTGGTGAAAAAGGTCTAGGAACAAGAATGAGGTGTGGGTGAGGAAGCAGCTGTAGCAGGGGGAAGAGCAGAAGAGGCAAGTTATTTCATATACAAATGTGCTGTGCATATGTCATGGCTCACCAGGATGTGAATCTGCAGTGGAAATTAGAGAGCAAAGGGAAGAGCAAGAATAGGTTTTTCATGTGGAGTCACACTGAGTTTTCTTATAAAGTCTTTGTGGTCTTGGCTGCCCACACTGATAGGACTGGTCAAGGCATTTTTAATTAAGTAATGGTCCCACCAGAAGCTGTTTAGCAATGAGAGGGCTGGCTGGATTATATGAGCAGTGGTCAGTCCGTCAGGCCACCAGCTGAAATGTGCTCAGCCTTGTACAGTAGCAGTTCTGATCAGATGTTGCTTGCTGTGGTGGCTGTGAGTTGGGAGATCTTGGCTCAGTTTTCCTTGGCCACAGATCCTTATCACAGAAAGGAAGGAAGGACAAGTTCTCATTCAAGAATTTCTATGGAAGTTTCTGTAGAGACCATGAAAGCACAGACATGAAGGAGAAAATAATTCAAAATGAACAATGTGCCATTCAGAAGAAGGCAAGCCCATCACAAACCTGTCACAGATAGGAGAGAACTTCCTGTGCAGGATCATTGGGCATCTTCTGATGAAGCAGTAGAAAATGCCTGACTTTAATTTTGAATTACTGCCTGACTGCCACAGGAGTTCTTTTGAGCTGGAAGAAATCATGATAACAAAGCACAGTGATCATATCACTTTAATTTATCCAACCAGCAAGGATGTAGAATTATGAGGAAAATATGTAGAAAAACCTCACCCATCTCCCTCAGGGAAAGTTGTACATAGAGATCTATAGCAAAATGAGTTTTTCAGAATGATAACAGCTCACCTTTATAAGAAAAAGATAATATTTAGGTGTTTGGTTCCTCCCTACTCCTCTCCCCATCACTAAATACTCTTTGTATTTAGTGAAAAGCTCCTTTAATCAGGGTTAGTCTTGGTTCCACAGATGAATATTCCCATTCAGTTGATAAATCCAGAATCAAGTCTTGAATTTCCTTGGGTCCAGGTAATTAAAGGATTTTTAATTTAGTAGTTTCCACTGAATTAAGAATTGATGACGTTTTTTCCACTGCAGTAAATGGGAGGTGCTGTTGCCAAAATACCTGCTACTTTGTGAGCGTGGAAAACCTGATGGTTTCTTAAGGTGTATTAAGGAGCAACAGACCTTTGAAATGTAAGTTACAAGAAAAGGAATTAACACATAAGGCACGTTCCATGTGAAAAACAAGGGAGGTGTTATGAGATGGATAAGAAACTTATTCTGTTGGACTGTGCTGCCTCAATGGGAAATCAAGGCCACTGCAGGCACTCTCATAGATCAGATAGGGCTGCCTCTACCCTTATTTTGAGCCATAAGTGCCAGCTAAAGGCCATATGACCATCTGTGGCTGCTCATTTGAGGGAACAGGGCTGCACGTTGTCATGTTAGTACTTTTCTCCACGCAGCCAGAACACTGGTTCTAGGTACATTACTCTGTGCCTCAGTTCCCTGTTGCAACAGGGCATCAGGGGCTTCATTTATTCACCTACCTTTTATAACACCTCTGAGATCACAGAATCATAGAAAGATGGAGATTGGCATCTTGTGATGGTGATCTGGTGATCATCTTGCTCAAAGAGGGCCACAACTCAGATGCTCAGATTCTGGATGCTATACAGTAAGCTAAATTGGCTCTAGCTAATCACTATTTTCAAATTGGAAATAATTTCAGGTTTGAGGCTCATTGTTCTTGAAATGCAGATGGACACATGCCATTCCCTCCCCCTCCTGCCTCCTCTCAGACCCAAAACTGGTATCAACACTGGCAACTGCCTTCACATCTTTTTTTCGTTCTTCATTCATGAACAACACAGCTAACAATGAGAGAGAAAAGATGTGAAGACAATTGAATATCACATTTCATCAGATGAACCATCTCTACCTTCACATTTTAAAGTACTCTGGACCCGTTTCATTAGAAGGAGTTAATCCTGTAGCCCAGAGACCAAAAGGTAACTCACTCCCCACTCACTCTATCCCTATCCACTGAGGAGAGGCACTGCAGATGCTAAGGGTGCAGGGTGCCCAGGAGGAGCCCCCCAAGCTCTGTCCCATCCCAAATGGGATGCCATGGCAGCCAGCTCTCCTGGGCCATGCTCAGCTCCATCCAGCTGGGGAGGAAGCTGGCGTTGCAGCAGCTTGGGCAGAAGTGCTCATGCTTCTCATGCTACTATCCAGGACATCCAAATGCCACAAACCTTGTTTTCCATGGAAGCTCAGTGAGGCGAGGAACCACATCACCTCCTGAAGAAACCTTCTCCAGGCTGTGACAGACTCTCTCGACCTGTCAGCTGCAAGGTGGAGGCCAGGCTGATGGGACCATTCTGGCCCTGTGCCTTGTCTGTATGCTGGCAGCAGGAGTGCCTTGGCCATGTTGGCTTCTGCACAGGGCCACAGAGCATCTCAGATCACCCACATCCTAAAACATTCAAGGCTGGTTCTCTCCCTCTCACACAGTAACTAGATTGATAGATTGAGATTTAATTAAAAATGATCAGCTACTGCAAGGACAGGCTTTTTCTTCTTTTTTTTTTCTTTCCCCAGGCACTTGGTTTGCATGTTTACTGTGCTAAAAACAGTTACAAGCAATCTGGATAGCCCTCTGTTAGCTGTGATGAAAACATTCTCCAGTATATCTGACAGTGCCTGCCACTGAAGAGGCCCAAGAAATATTCCAGCTTGATGGGGAGTGAATCTAGCTTTCTACAAACAACACACTGAAGACCTGATGCTGCCTTTCACCTGGGGCCAGTGCTGTGGCATCACCCCTGGTTTGGGATTGGCTTGGTTTGGGCTTGTTCATGGTTCTGACAGTCGGTACACAGGTACTGATGCTTGTGGGCTGCAGTGGGATACACCCTGTGTATCCCCTGCTCATCTTCCCTCCACCAGGCCACATTGCTCACAGCACTGTGGTGGACATGAATGTGGGTGGCAAGGAGCTTGCTGTCAGGGCCTGATGCTCTTGGGTGTGACTGACACATTCAGTAGGGAAAATAACAAAACTCTTTACAATCCCTGGCCTCTGGTGAGCTCGGGCACCAAAACCAAGCTTCTACCTGTAGGACACAGTAGCAGCTCAGAATTCTCAAGCCAGATGTACCCTCTGCCTTGGAAATGCCAGACCATTGCATCCCCTCATGGGATGTAGCTGAGGACCTCTGCCCATTCAGCAGCAATGTGGCACTGTGGCCATGGCCAGCTCTCCTTCGTCTCACTTCAGTCTACCTCGTGGCATCTTCTTCCAGAAGCAGTTATACAAGCCCTTTCCCTGAAGCTGTTTCCTGCTCCTGCATGCCACTGTTCATTCCCATGGTCATCCTGCAGTTCACCACCCTCCCTGTTGTGCCAGTGTGGGGCCATCTGTGTGCTGGGGATTGGTAAGAAATCTTCAGTACAGAGTTGCACTGAGCTCAATGGTCAAGTGGGGCCAGTCCTGCAAGCAGAGCTGGCAAAAAAAAAGAGAAAGCTCATCTCTCCTTTTTGGTAATAAGGAATCCAGTCACTACCAATTCAGTGCTCCCAGAAGTCCTTCTGGTTTCCTTACATACCTCTATTGATAATGCAAAAATTGTCCTTCCTTCCCACCTCACACACAAACTCAAATATTTGGTTAATCTCATGGATAGGATTATTATTTTTGTAGGTGCTAGTAAGCTGTAGTGACTCAGAGCATTCCCAAAGCAAAGCTGCTTTATTACCAATTTTGAAAATGTTTCTGTCCATCATTATCAAATATCCTAAATACCCATGTTCAGCAGCATTCTGCTGGTAGTTAGATTATGAGTCACTGGGTAATTTAGCCCTGTGAGTGAGATTGTAAACTGTTCTCCCCCTGCCTTTTCCAAGAGGAGATGCCAGTGGGGGACCCTCATTAATATTCACTGTAACACACATCTGTTAGCCCCCTCAGCCACTGCATGAAAATACACAAGGAGTGGGGGAAGAGCAGAGGGAGAGCTTCAAAATGTTTGTAGCTAAGGCAGGAGGCAGGGATGCACCCTGAGCTGTGTCTGTCAGTCTGACAAGGACAGCAAGCATTTGCCATCTCTATGAGCCATTCTTTGTGGCTTTACAAGCATTGGGGCATTAGGAGTAAGAAAGGCACTGGCTCTGACTGAGGAATAATAGCGGAGCTCAGGTTGATAATGCTGCTCAACAGCTCAGTGTTAGGGCTGGATCTTGGGTGTAGATGCAAGTGACCCACTTAAGGTTTTTTGTTGCTGTTGTTCAAAAATCCTCACCGTCTACCTTCTGTCCCATTGAGACTCAGCTACGACAGAGTCATACTTCATATTCATCTATAGGAACATCTGGCCCATGTCTAACATTTAATTTCCACACCATTAGAGTCAAACAATACGTGTACATCAGTAGATAATGTAATGCATTATCACGCAAGGCAGAGAGCAGCAATTTATTAGCCTAATTTAAAATAGCCTTCAGCAAAAAATAGTGCATCTTAATTCATGGATCTGAAAGGAGTGACATATTTTCCTGTAAAATGCAAAGGTATGAACAGAGACATGCTTTTCCACAGTGATGCATATATTATTTCTTTTTCTTGTAAATCTTTTAAAAGATGAAATATCAGTTCTTGTCCAAAAAGAAGAAAAAAAGAAAAAAGAGAAAAAAAAAGAGAAAAAAGGAAAAGTTCAAAACCAAGGTATATCCATAATAATACAAAAGGAGAGATCTTACCAAGGGGACAAAAGAGAAAAAGCTGTCCCAGAATACAAGCAAAAGTGACCTTTCTTTTACAGTGAAGTTGTGATCTGAATGTGAAGATCACTCAGACTTTCTAAGCTCATATTTCAACAAATGCAGGCACCTCAAGTGCACATCAAGCATTTCCTCCTCTTTTTTTATCTATTTCTTTAATCTGTCTTTTCCAATAAGAGACATTCTCTGGATAGGACCAAAAATATCAAAACAAATTAGAAACCTTTGCCGACCTAGCAAAATGAGTCACTTTTCACAAGCCTTTGATTAAAGGCCGTAACTTCCTTCTAGGGGGAAATTAGGTTCCCAAATGGCAGAGCAACACCAGGCTTATGTGACACCCAAAGTTCACTTCAGTTCTCTGAAGTGGAAGAAATTTCCTCACTTTTGGTTAATAAATACATCACAGGCTCTGACAATACTGCTCAGCTCCAATCTCTAATGTACCCAAGGTTTACAGCTGTCTGAAGCTGAGATTTGTATTTGGCAGCTTTTCTGGCTATCTTTTTTTTATTTGACATCAAAATGTCATTGAAAAACTACATAGCCTTGAAGAAAAGTCTAACCCAATAAATCCCACATTGTTTTTCCCACAGTGAAACAACTGTGCTAGGAGAGCTAGAGGGTTGCCATGCCCCACCTTGGATACAGCCTGGAGGTGGGAGAGTGCCCACTCCCTCAACAGCACTTTAAAGAAAGCAGATTATGAGGACATGTGTCAGGTGTTTTAAGAGCTTCTTGGAAGACTTAGGTACAATAACCCATAGTTCTGGATCTGATCAGCTTGAGCCCTGCCAAAACTGAAACCGTGCAACAATCAAAGCAGAACTTTTAGATGACTGGGAAATCTTTAGGATAACAAAAATGCTTATCTCAAATATCTGTGTCAGTGCCACCCTTGTTTGGCACCTGAATGGGGATTACCAAAATCTCAGCCGTGGACTTTGCCCAGACAACATATAAATTAAAATCCCAAACAAAAGAAGCCTTAAGGTTAGTTATTCTTTTGGCATTAAAGGCAGTGATATCCTTTTCATCCCCATGAAGTGCTCCTTTCACTGGGCTTGCATGGAATAGCATAGGGATGATTGGTCACGGGGAGTTATAAACATAAAAACACAAAGAAGAAAGAAATGGCAGAAATCCCAGGTTCTTGTGGGAGCTCTTCTGGTCAGCCAGGGGCAGTACCTGCTTGCAGACCATCTACAGTGTCGCAGCTGCACTGAGGCCAAGGGGCTGGGCTGGGAGGGAAAGGGTGAGGGTGTATGAGCACACTTCACGTGACAAGGGCATTGAAACTGGAGATACAGCCCCATGCAGAGAGTCCCACAGCAAAACTGTGACAAGGCATGCTTATCAGCAGTGGCAAGGGGAATTCTGGAGCTGAAGCTGAAAAACTGGTATGTTTGACTGAATTAAACAAGTATTCAACCAGAGAGACAGTTTCCCTGCTCGGAGAAGGACTGGTATTCATGTGCGTAGAAAAATACTCTGACTTGAAACATGAACAGAGGCAAGAACAGGGAGGATCCAAAATCCAGGCAGGTGACCCAGCTCAGCAGTCAAATAGATCACTGATCTTCTGAAAAGTACTATAAAAGAAGCAGGTCTCAGAGATTTAGAAAGAGTCACACCTGACACATATCCACTTGACACATGTCAACAGAAAGAGAAAACCAGTAAATCTTACACCAAACAAAATTCCTCTCATCCAAAAGGCTGGTGTACTGGAAGGCTTCATCTGGATGCTTCACTGACTGGCTGTGATACAGCACCACGGCTTATGGTGGGGGTGGGGGCTGTGCAGTGTGTGAAAGAAGTGAATGATGACACATTAGCAAAAGATTTTGGCTTTTCCATCTCAGCTGGAAAAGAAGGGGAGAGTCTTCTGTCTACCATATCCCATGATATATAAAGTGACCTGGAATAAAACTGGTATATCTTACCTGACCTTCTGTTTACCATCCCCTTAATAAAAGGCAACGGAACATATTCTCCTGGCACAGTTATTATCCTAGTAAGGATGCAGCTTATGCTGAGGTACCTGCATCTCTCTAGGAAGGAAATAAGACAAAGAAAAGGTGCTTGCATTAATGCTGCCTCAGGGCACCAGCAAGTTACGGGTTGGTGGGTTTTACAAGACTACTTACTATGCTATTCAATTAAAAAAAAGAGCAGTTACCATAGCAACACCCACATCTAATGGCTCTTATGCTACCTCTGAGATACAAAGCACCTTCTTACAGAGATACATTGACCAATACAGCATGTCGCGGGAAGTTTTATGCTTCAAGCAATGGTTTAAGGGGGGGAGTGTGCGTTCCAATAACCAGACATATTTATATCCCCAGGTCGTAATATTAATTTATAACAAATTGTTTTCATTCCTTGATATCTCTTTTCTTCCCATTACCATTTCTTTTCTAATAGCACTTCCATTTTTTTCTTTTCCTTGTCGCCCCGGATGGATGATATTTGATTAAGTACAGGATGAGATTTGCATATGGGAGCTCTGGGATATGTCCCACTGTTAGGTGGGTCATATCTGTCTGTAGATCTCATATCTAGGAAATGCTACCACCTTATCATAGCTGAGCACTCATGGTGGCCAAAGGAACGCTGGGGGCGAGTAGGTGTTTGTGGAATCCAGTCTGGCACTATTGGTGGTAAAAGATGGGTTTGCTGTCCTGAAAAGGGATGGAGGGCAGCAATTTTTATTTCCTTTGCCCAGCAGGATAAAATGGGAAGGTGAGATGATGGTGCATCTTCCCCAGAGGTGTAGAAGGGGGTGCATAAGTCTCTTTCTTGTTTTTTGTTACGGACATGGTTGAATGGGAGTGAAGTTACACAACCCCTTGAACATGGCGAGAGCAAAGTTAACACCCTCCCAGACATGCTGGAGCTGGAGAGCCACAGTCAGAAAAGTGAGCAATAGAGAAGGCAGAGCTGGGCCTCAGGATGTCCTCCTCACTCCTTGGCCCTCTCTACAGACATTTCATTTCTCTGCAACAAGTCACAGAGGCAGAGCAAGATGCTGCAGGATTCTGCATCCCCTGAACCCAGCTGCTGCTTCAAATATACCCCTACCAAGTGGCACATTGCTGGGCCACAGTCACTTGGGCAGGCAGGACTGGCTTCCGTGAGGACCTTGGAGGGATGAGGGACAAATGCATGAGGACCTTGGAGGGATTAGGGACAAATGCAAGAGTCCCAGAGCTGCTTACCTTTCCCTGGGCAAAGCCCAGCGTGGGCACTCTGCGTCTCACAGCTTGTGTGCCACTTGAGCTCCCACTGTGCCTCTGAAATGTGGGGTCAAAGCTGACAATTAGTTTCCAGAAACAAAAAAGAGAAAGTGAATCTTCAATAACCTCTGATTTTGAGTCTTCTAATTATCTAGCCAGCTCAGTAGGAGAGGAACAACATGTTTGTCCTTCCTACACCAAATATTCCTTGTAAATCTAAACAAAAAAATTCCAGAAAAAACCCCACTAATGATTTAAAGAAAAAGAGATACCAATTAATCACAGTAATTATTATTTAGATATAGATTATCTTCAGAAACACAGGACACTGCTATTTTGTTACTGCAGCATCACTGAAAAATATCTTTCATTCAAATTGCAAGATTGAGCATAATTTCCATGTTATTTTTCTGTGAACACAGAGCTCCATGTATTATTTGTGATGTTCCTAATTTTTAATTACCCCAAATTAAAACAATGGAATGATATATGATGAATGAAACCAAGCATATGTTAAAAATGTCTAAACAGTTTTACCTGGCAAAATGAACGGAAATATAAATTGCTTGTAGTGCATATTTAAAAATTCAATAGCAAGCTAAAATTATCATTTGCATTAATGTATTCTGAAATATGAATTATTAAGCAATTCACATTGGTGCAACAAAAGCCAGTTTGGAGAACCTAGCTTTAGCCTGCAGCATTCCTCAGCAGCCTTATCTTCCCAGTCCCCTCTAAATAGTGCTAAATATATAAAGGAGATTCTTCTAATTGGAAAAATGGATAGAGAACACCTGTATGAAAAAAGAAAGCCCTTTACATTTCCAAGCAGCCTTAAAAAACACCCCTCTAAAACAAAAGAAATTCAAATATTCAATGCTATTCAATTCTCCCATCTCTTATTCTCTTTCCTTTTTTAACCCCCTTTGTACTTTGCACTCCTATATTTTTTTCTTTGCTTCAATCCCAGCCATCACATAGTTTTTTCTTTTATTTTTCTTCTTTTTTTTTTTTTTTCTTTTCTTCTTTTTTTGTCCCTCCATTCTTTGCATAAAGTTTCATTGTTTAGAGGTCAAGGCAACGACCTGCCAGAGGGAAGCGTGGCAGGCGCCTCTCCCTGTGATGCTGTGGAGGAGCTGGGGACAGCTGTGGCAGCATCCTGGTGGAGCACTGGGTGGTGGGACAAGGAGGTTTCCCCACCTGTGGGGCAGGAGGGCTGCCTTTTTTCTCTAGACAGCATCAGGGGGGCACGAAGGATTGTGCAGGATGAGAAGTCGGACTGAAACATTGTCCAGTGCTTCATCCATAAGTGAAATCTTAGTTCACTGAGTAATACTTCCTCCTCTGCATTGAATAAAAAGGGAGAAACCTGTCAGTGAGGTCTTCTGGGTCTGGGGCTTGGGCTTCGTAATTCAGGATCCCTTTATAGGACATTTTTTCCCTCTGCCTTTTTTTTTTTTTTTTTTGGCTGAGGAGATGAGATCCTGATCCATAGCAAGAAAAACAAGTGCTAGTTAAAGAAGGACAGCCCAATGATGGAAAAGCAGCCCCAGGTCACTCTTGGATTCCTGCCCTTCTGTTGTGCTGAAGGTCAAGCAACAAGTTTGTGAAAGAGCCAAAGTTTTCAGCCTGTATTCCCAGCACTATGCTTTCACTGTACAAACTCGATTTCCCAGATCACTTCCTGAGCTCCAACTAACTTCAGTGAGAGGACAGTTGCAAAATGTCTTTGTCTGCTCGTGGCTGAGATGCTGCTGCTTCTCAAAACAGTTTATCAGTCAGGAATGCCAGATCTGTGATGTGCACTGTACAGCCCAAGTTTACAGACTTCCTTCTGCACCGAGACACAAAGCTCAGCACTTTGGAAATTGAATTTCTCTTCATGCCATGTGATTACAGATATATTCTGACTCACTATGTCCATTTTTCTTATGTATTAGTAAAGAGGAAAAAATGGTCGGAAAAAACTACCTCTGTAGCATTATTTCTATAAAAATTCATTTAATATGCAAAGTGTTACTCTGCTCTGGGAAAAGTGACACCGAAGGACTTATGTGTAATTATGTCTATGTGTTGTGCATATACAAACACACACACACACACACACACAGAGCGCCTGATGAGCTGTGCTAATAAAGAAACAAAAAGTGGATGTGACATTTACCCAATACAATAAACATAGGTCAAAAAATAAATTGCCACAGGGTCATTGGGAGCACAGTTATGCATGGATAGCTTTACATGGCCAGGAGTCTTGCTGCTCCGGCATCTTGTCACCACACAAGCATCTTTAGGAACCCTTGTTCCCTGTAATATTTTAGTCCTGGTTTCCACTCATTAGAAATGGGTATAAACCTTGAAGATGAAGTGCTTTTTCTGCTTTTCTAAAATTTATTAACCTGGCTGGATATTTTTGTTTTATCATTAGGTTTCAGGTCCTTGAAAAAAATTCTATGTTCTTGGCCCCTGAGATTTCCTGGAGCAGAGAAGAGATTCTTTACATGCATGCAGGCAGAAGAAATAATCTGTCTTTCATTAGATTTGAATTTTTCAGTTGTCTACATGTTTGAATTTTCCCACGTTCTGGTACCAGAATCCGTCATGCTCACTGGGATAGGAGCAGGGAGAGCAGGACCTGCAGAACAAGATCCTGCTCATACAAAGCTCCCTATTTCTGCCCAAGAGATCCCAGTCCAAAGTGCATCTCTAGATCTTGCCCAGTGAGTCCATGCTCTCTGCATGCCCTGTGTTGGCTGAACCAGGAAGACTGAGCATCATTCAGATTTTGTGGAGATGAATGTATGTGGAGATATGCTTCACATGAACTTCCATGTGGCCAGGACGTGGTGACAGATGAACTGCAGATGAAGATCTGGCCCATTTTGCCCATACTTACTTCAGACATCCCAAAGTCTCATACTTTGCTGTTTTTCACGGGATGTGGTCCCTAGTCTGAAGTAAACATAGGTAAAGTGGCTGGGTTCCACCTACCCCTGAAGATGCATTTCCAGATAAACCCCTGGCTCCTGCAGGGATGCTTCCAGCCCCTGGTGGTCTAGAGCAGCTAGATCCCTCCCAGTTCTCCACATGGGACAGAACCGAGGCCAACAGTTCCCCCAGGTCATCCCGTGCCTCATTGTTACCGGGAGCAAACCGTGGCTGGGGAAGGGGATACCTCTCCAGCCTGCTTCACATTCCTTTTTGGCAAGATTTCTGATCTCTTACTGGCCCAGTGAGCATAGGGTGGGAAGAGTTCTTTTTGGGCACCTCATAGCTGGGTTCCAGGAACTCTCCCCTTGTGTCTATCTGCTGAACCTCATGAACTGGGGCAGCAATTACTGCTCGGGCCCCTTCTTGGAGACAGCTTGCTCCCACCTGCCGAGCTTAGCCGGGCAGTGGTGAGTCAGGGGCCATGCTTGCCCATTTCTCCACATTGTTTCACGTTCAGTTAAAAACAAAGCTGTCAGTAATTAACAAAACATGAGATATTTCAGAAACCAGATTTGCCAAGCTGCTATTTTAGCAAATCATAACGGTGTCGCTGCCAAAATCATCACTTCTCTTCTCCCCTCTGCCCACCCCCCTCCAGAATCAGTTGTGCACTGTGAAATTGAAAAACTCTGTGTGAAGGAAGAAAGTGAGGTTCAAAGAGAGCTGTGGTTTTTCAGTTTGTTACACTACCAATGCAAAACATGCCATAAACAAAATTAATGGCACTGTCTAAAAAATTCTCGCTTCTTTGAATTTTTCTTGCTGTCTGAGTAATAATAAGCGAGCTGGTCCTAATCAAACAAAACAATCACCTACCATAGAGCTCTGTGGAAAAAAAAAAAAAAATCAGCATTCTCTCCCGTTAAACAGAGGGAAATTCAGGCTGGCAGAGTTGTAGTAATTCATACAATGTGGTTTGTAGGCCAGGAGTGAAGTATGCAGCTACAAGGGCCCAGTCCAGCACTTTGACTGCTGAACTGCAGTGGTGTCCCCTCCTGTTGCAGGATGGGCTCCCAACATAAGAAGTTATTACAGGCCCCATTCTGCACCACGCTTACTTAGTGTTTTAAGTGTGCATGATGCTTATATGTCACAAACTTTAACTGGAACAGAAAGCTCTTACTCTCTCACCAGAGTTGCTTAGTATTAGCCAAAACCTAATGCATGGCATAATTTAAAAAACTTTACTCTCTAAAAGTGTATTTTTAAAAGAATCTCAGTATTCACCATCCTTTAGGCTTTGTTCTGCGTTCAACCATGCTAGCAAACTACCTTGACATTTCTAAGAAATCAGGCACAAATCAGGTACCAGACAGAATGAGTTTCCCTAGGATTTTTGTTACAGGAACAAAGCTGTATGAGGTCAGGCATTAAATAGGGTGGAAAAAGCCATATTAAAAGCCTGAGTCAAGACCTGCATGAGTCATCAGAAATTTTCTGTCTGACTTCTGTGGACCCTGGATGAGGCTGTGAAAGAACATGATTTCACATGTCAGTATTCAAACTTCAGGATGTCAAAGTTAGGATATTTACACTGCCCAGGCATTCGGATTTGGTAGCACTGTTTTTCATATAATCTAGTCTTATAGGAGACAACTTCTTTTAGAAACCATATAATAAATGTTGAAGGATAATTTAATACTGGGATGCTAATGTTAAACTCACTGATGTAATTGATTAGCGCATCTTTGTTGACTCATGGTGACATTTTCTGAAGTGCTTAAACAGCTGAAGAATACAAACTAATTAAAATGAATTTACATCCCTTTGAAAAAAAGGAGGCATTTTCAAAGGTATCCAATTAGGATACCCTTTTTCCATTAGAAATGAGAGAGACTTGAGTGCCAACTTTCTAAAACTAGAACTAGTTTTGAAAATCTCACCTTTAATTCTTTCTCTGAACCATATTTTAGTATTTTTCCATCCCAATAAATTTATGCAAGCACTGTCACTCCATCTTGCTCTTCTAACAGGTATTTTCACCAAAGACAGCAATACTGAAATATTCATGTAACCAAGATAACTCCTCCAGTACTGCAGCATCACACTTCTCAACATGTGAGACAATGTCTATCCAGGGATTTGATGGAATTTCCTGGAGTGCTTTAGCTCCTATCTAGTTTCCCACTCTCCTCTTGCTGGTTGCCTCCCATCACAGACAGTCCCTTAAAGCTAAAATAGTCTGCCACCGGCTGTGAGTGCATATGTAGACATGAAGTTGCCTTATTATCCCTAACAGTGACCCATCTTGGCTGAGAACTTTGCTGAGGGTTTCTTTTCTGTTGTGCTCCTTCACGGGAGCTGCACTCACTCTGTGTACCTGATGCGCTGTTAATATGGGCATTAGCTTTTACGATTACCCTGACCTCACCCTAGAGGCATTTGCATAAATATTTCATGCTAAGTAGAACAGCTTCATGTCTCGAGGAAGCTTCGTTGCACCATTTTCAACAGTGCACCTGGGAGAAATAGGTTCTTGCATTCCTTCAAAACTGGGTTTCTCATATCTGAAGATATTGGGTACGCAGTCTTTTCTCCCCTTCTCTCTTCCCAGCACTAGCCCTCAAGTGGAGTTTAGGTGTGCTCTGGGAGCCCCTGTTTGGCTGGTCTTTAATACCAGCTATTGAACATAGGGGAAACCCAGAGCTTGAGAAACCCACCAAGCCTCTGATGTGAGGTGGGTTTCTGATGAACAGCTCAACAATTACCTGGTTTAAAGGGTTTTGTAGGTCAGCACAGGCAGAAGGGAGGCCACTAGCTACCTCCACAGTCAGCAGGCAATCAGGCATTTTAAGGAGAAAGTCCATGGTGGTCCAACACTGAAGTAAGACTCTGCTCAGGGATGCTGTTTAGGCTGCTGCTGATCCACGCCAAGACACTGCCTCTTCTAGCCCAGCCCGAGGCATGAATGTTGGCTACCATGCCCACAGCACATCTCCAGGATTATAGTCCAACCCAGTTAAGGCAAACTGTGCTTGTTTATCCTTAACACTCTTGATAGTAATTTTTTTTTTGTAATTTGATCATTCTGGCCAGGCGGGGAGTGATGATCATACTGGCAGCAGATCTGAACTCAGGGGAAGAGGGGGGCAAGTGCCTATAAAGAAGATAACTGATGAAAATGGGCTGTGTTTGATAATCTCTTAGTTCATACCAGCTGCAGCCAAAAGAGCTGGTTTACATCTGATTATAACCTTTGTCTTCTAGAGAGCTCTGAGTCCCTTGGTGGATCTTAGCAGTTTCAAGAAATTATCTGCTATCTGCATATCCTACATTGCTTAGGTATACAAGCAAGATATTCCTTACAGCCCCTCCCTCAGACACTCTGGAGACACGAGACAGATGATTCCAGTCTGGACCCATTCCACTACAATTATCCACTGTTTTTTTGTAACATATTTTTTATTTAAATAAATCAAGAGGTTCCATTTAGCACATTGCGTTTGTCTTGGCATACACTTCACACATGCAGAAACTCTATATTAAGGCTTTCATACAGCCGTTAGCAAAAGAATCAGCCAAATGCATCCCTGGTGTGCAACTGTACTGACTTCAGTGAAGTTTCACCGAGGTATCCCTGTTCTATTGATTTGTCCCCCTCGTTCTCATTCCAAAATGCAAAACAGAAGAAAATGTATGTTTGTATTTAGTTAATGCAACATATTCCCCATATGAGATGCATGTAATCCCCTGCACTTCATTGTCTTCTACATTGCTTGCTGCTTTATAGGACTGATTTTCACATTTATCTATCATTCTGGTTTTATGACAGCTGCTATAACAACATAGAGGTTGCAAGAACAAGCAGTAGGAAGTCAGGAAACATTAAAGTCACCATTTGCTCATAAACATAAGCTAGCAACCTTAAAGTGAGTCTGTTAGTACCAGCAAACACAAGAGCAGCAGGAGTCACTAAGTTTTGAGTGCCAGACACCAAGGATCTGTTCTTGGCCCTATTTCAGTCTAAGGGTTCAAGAAGCAACATCAAAAGGTAAGAAGAACCAGATCCGGATGGGCTGGGCTGGTCTGAGAGGTGAGCAGGACATCACCTGGCTTACAGTGCAGGGATTGCACTGCCTGCATGTCATGGCTCCAGGTTTGCTTCAACCAGTGTCAAGGTATGCAGAGCTCTGCCTTCTCTGAGAGCCAGTTCAGAAAAGCCAAAGCAGAGTGACACCTGTCAAGGAGGTGAGACTTGGGTTGAGCTACCCTAAAATTAATTTTTGTCACTTTTGCTATCAAACACATGAATGGAAACATAACTGCATTACAGACTGTCATAGAATCACAGAGTCATTACACTTGGAAAATAACTCTATGATGATCAAATGCTGCAGGCCTGGGGACAGAGTGGCTGGAAAGTTGCCCAGTGGAAAAGTACCTGGAGGTGCTGGTCGACACCTGGCTGAACATGAGCCAGCGTGTGCCCAGGTGGCCTAAAGCCAATGGCATCCTGGCCTGTGTCAGCAATAGTGTGGCCAGCAGGGCCAGGGCAGTGATTGTCCCCCTGTACTCAGCCCTGGTGAGGCCACACCTCGAGTGCTGTGTCCAGTTTTGGGCCCCTCACCACAAGAAAGACATTGAGGGGCTGGAGCATGTCTAGAGAAGGGCAGCAGAGCTGGGGAAGGGTCTGGAACACAAGTCTGATGAGGAGCAGCTGAGGCATCTAAGGGTGTTTAGCCTGGAGAAATGGAGGCTCAGGGGGGACCTTATCCCTTTCTACAACTGCCTGAAAGGAGGGTGTAGCCAGGTGTGGGTCAGTCTCTTCTCACACGTAAAAAGTGACAGGATGAAATGGCCTTAAATTGTGCCAGGGGAGGTTCAGTTTCGATATTAGGAAATTTTTTTGTGGAAAAAGTTGTCTAGCATTGAAACACGGTGCCCAGGGAAGTAGTTGTTGTCACCATCCGTGAAAGTGTAAAAAAAGCAAGCATATAGGGCATTTGAGGACATGGTTTAATGGTGAACATGGTGTAGATGCTAGGTTAACAGTTGGAATTGATGATCTTACAGGTCTTTTCCAACCTTAATGCTGATATGACTCTATGGACAGGAAACACTCTCCTTTGGACACTGTCCTGTGGACAGGAAACACTGTTTCTCCTGCCATTCATGCATTTTCCTTGTGTTTTGTAGTGGCATGATCTCTGCAATACTGTGTTTCTGGGTGTTGAAGCACTGATGAGCATTCAGAAAGTATCCATTCAGGATAATGATGGGCTTGGGGCACAAGGCTAGGGTACAGACTGAAGGGCACAGTGTGGTTAGCGTGTCAAGGAGAAGGCAAAAGACTTATTAAAGCACCATTCAAACAGGGTGCAGAAACCTGATAATATGTGGTCTTTTCAATTTAGCAGATATGTAACAACATTCTGTGGCTGGAGGTTGAAACCAGTCAAAATCAGAATAAAACTGACATGCATACTTTTAACATTGAGGATAATGAAAGTGGAATTATTTCCCAAGGGCTACAATAGAGTATACATCACTGGAAAACTTTTCAATCAAAAGAGAATGAGGGTGGATTTTTGTTTTCCAAACAGATATGTTCTAATTCAAGGAGGAATTAATTGAGGCCAGTTCTGCAGTCTGCACAATAAAGCAGATTATATTAAATGTAACCCTCGATGTTTTGAGCATCTTTTACTGGCATAGAGGCCCAAAAGCATGACTGTCCTATATAAAAATAGTCTTATTTATTGCTAACACACAGAGCAATGGGCCAGGACTAACATTATTAGGCTAAGCATTCGTGTGCTCAGTATCCATGGGGCAGCCACCTTGCGAGTCTCTGCTGGCCAAGGTGCTGTCAATCAAGCAGAGAAGTGTCAACCTTTGTTTCTCCTTAGAACATGCAGATGCTCAGTCCTGCTGATGCACTCTCGTAAGGTTTTCAGATCTTGACAAGTCAGTGATGATTTTTCTGCTTTTTTCCCCTGCTGAATCTCTGATGATTTTATTTCTCTGCTTCCAACCAGTACTGTTACTGACCTAACAAGCTCACCTCTGTGGTCCCTCTTTGTTTCTGTCTTCTTGCCCATCAAAATCTCTCACCTCCATCTTAAAATGGGAGTGACAGCAACAGCTCATCTCTGTTAAAACTGAACCTTGAGTCACCTAAATGGTTCCAGTGGTACCATTTGTTTTCACAGTCAACAATCACACAAGGGCCCATATCTGCTCCAAGGCTTCCCCTTATGGTTTGCATCCCATGTGGACATATCTCTAAATGAAAAGTATCTGCTCAGCCTTCTTATGCATGAGGGCTGCAAGCACATCCAAAGAGACAGAAGGAATGGTTCCCACCTTCCTTACGCCCCACATAATGTGAGCCATGGCTGTGGAAAGCTGGAAAATCAGCAATTAAAAAGAAATTCTGCTTTTGCACAAATACTGAGAGTTATGTTTGAGGACACGTGATTAGGATCACATAGAGACAGGTGAAACTATTGGATAAATAATACTAGGTACTGCTGTGCTTCTATAGTTCGCATTTCATATCTCTCTTGATAGCTTTAACTATGCAGAAAACACAAATTCATGATTGTGGTTGGGGATAATGTATCTGCCAAAGTTCAAAGAGCTACACCAATTCTCTAAGGTGTTAAAACTGCCTAAGAAACATAATAGAAAAAGTGCAGCCCCCTCCCCCCCCCATTTTCTAAAGTCAAACCTTAATTAGAAAACAAAATTCAACAACTTCACCCTGGGTCCTTCAAGGAGTACGTAATAATTTGGACAAAATGTTGGCAGAATTATGAACATTCTGCAAATGCCCTGTAGAATTAAAGTATTTCAATTATGGGAATCTCCATGGAATGGAAATGGAAAGGATTCTACAGCAGTGATAACAAGTGGTACCATAGTCAGTCCTCAGTATCCTGCTTCACAAGCCTCTGTAGAGTGCTACTGTCCTGTGAGATACACAAAACCTCTGCATGCATCCCTCTCAGCATTGCTGTGGCAAGCAGAGGGGAAAAAGCTTCCTTCAGCTTTAGTGCAAAGACTTCCTTGGTGGATAGGCAAGTAATGTTTGTTCTGGCTGTAGTACCTCTTTCAAAGGTTACATATTGCTGTGCCTGGAAACTCTACTTAATGGCTGTGTGTGTGTGTGTGTATGTGTGTGTGAAACTGTGACAGATGGATTATAGAGATTGATTACACTGGACATTTTTATGTTCTTGTAACCTGATAAAAATATTTCATTTTTATATCCGTGGATACTTTGAGAAGTAAAATAGCAGCAAACCACCCCCCTCCCCGAAACAACCCTCCAAACCTACAACACCTTGGCCCCAACCAACAGAAGCAAAACACTAGCAGAGATGCAAAAGAATATGAGAGGACAATGACATTATTTATATGAGCACCTACCTCCCCTCAAAATGAGACTCAAGTGAGTTGCACCACTAAGAGCTCTCCAAAACCTCGGCATGTGAAACTTCTGCAGGAGGATGTGACATGCTTCCAGTCCCTCCAGAAGGGAGAGCCCACCTGATGAATCTGGCTAAAGGTAAAACTCATGAACTGAATGCCACTTCACATCTCTGTGCTTATGCGTTGAGTAACTCTTTTTCCTCCAGCTTGTGGGAAAGAAATGCAACTCTTCTTACCTGTTTCCTCACCCGAGGAGAATCAACATCAACAAGGTTCTCAGAAATTTGTACACATTGTTTTTCTTCCGTTTTCAAAGAGTCAGGAAGATTACAGGGTAACTGTTCTCCAAGCATTAGACCACTTCTGCTTCTAACAGAAAAAAAAACAGAGCAGATCCCTGCAAACAATGCTTTGCTTTTGTTTTAAATTAAAGCACTTCTATTCTCAGAGACTGTTTTGATCTGGATGTTGAGGCAACGTTTTTGTTGTTTCTTATTTAAAAGTGCTCATCCATACTCTGTCATGGCAGAGACTGAGCACATTACTTAGGTGTCTGCCTGGGGTGTATATGTGTGTATGGATGTGTCCTATTTTTGAGCTATTTTAACTTATGCTTCATATTCTAGTGCTTTCTGATAAGTAGAGTTTATGTCAGAATAATTGGCCTGAGGATTTTTCTTTCCAGTCCAGTACATTTCTGAGGTACAGCTACATGGGAGATAATGGAAATGCCTCTGGAGTATCTGTCTGACAAGGGAAATAGCAAGAGTAAGGAGTGAACACAAAACAGGGACCTTGTCAAAGAGTGTGCAAGTGAATCAGTCCAATCACTCACTGTGGGTGACGTATCTGAACAAATTGAAGCTGACACAATGGTCAATTTGACTGAGGAAAGTATAATTTTGGATTAGGGTGAACACCTTTAATCTGTCAATTGTGGCAGTCTTAAACCTGTAATTGAAAGAGCACAGCACTGCTTTACTCCAGATGTCAGTCAAATTCATTCACCCTCCTCTGATCACTGATCAGTTTGCAGTCTCTTCTGCATTTACCGATTAGGCTCTTAAATATGTCCTCTTTTAGACAAGATTCTTTGCTCCACCTAAAGAAAATATCAATCTAATAAGAATAGCCCTTCAGAATAACACTTTGATTCACCTGATTTTCAAGCAGATGGTATTAGGGGCACAGGAAACAACAAAACAGAGCATCACCATGTGTTTAATTTTAGCTCTTGCTCCCTGAATTGCTGTTCGAGCTATAAAACACTATCTTACTTTTAGTGTGCTTGTGTGCCTTGCCATTCCAGAATTGAAGTCATGCCTCTCTGGTGTAATTCAGAATAGGGTGATTTCCACCCTGGGAACACCACTCCCAGAAGATAGTTGAGTTTCCAGCCCACCTTACTTGTCCTACCTGTCCCACTCTGGGACAGGTAAGTGAATGATTTCCGTAGGCATCTTACCCTCAAAACTATCTATGAAATTATAGACCAAGGATACTGACTCATGAGAAGTAAGGATATATTAACTGCTTCAGGAGAAGAATTACTCCATCCCTGCCCACTTGCATGCAGATGGTTCTATGATTTATCAAGAGAAATGGTCCATATGCTGCTCACAGTCTCCTGAGACTTTTACCCTAACATCACCTCTTCCAATGTTTAGATTAAAGCAACATGAAATGGAGAATAAAATTAGCCTGACCTTGCAGTAAGCAAGGAGGTATCAGAATGACTTGCTACATGAGAGGCTCTCCACTTCTTTGCAGCATCTCAGGGCAATTCAAGATCAGAATCACGGAATTTTCTGATTTGGAAGAGACCCACAAGGATCATCGAGTCAGGAGTTTCCTTATCTTAGCTCATGCTGCAGGTTAGCCATACCCCACACTAATATCCTTCTCTGAATACTGAACCTGACATTCTCCACAGCAGTTTAAATTCTAGCCTCTTTAATTTTATCGTCATCACGGATACCATTGTTTTAAATGTTTGCTGCTGTTGCAGCTCTAGAGGCAAAAGGAGATAGGAACCTCTTGTCATTATTAACAGCAATGCTGCCTTTGTGATGCAGGCCACAGGGAAGTACTGAAGAGAGAAGCAGATTCGCATTCCCTGCCAGGAGAAAATGCAGCAAAATATTAAAGTAGCTAAGAAAACTCATTTCTTCAGCATGTGAGGTTGAAATAAACAGGCAAAGAAGCATCCCACCCTCCAGAGCTTCTCAAGAGTAAATCATCCAAACTATTAGTTATCCATGCTCTACTCTGTCATTATTCTCTGCCTGTCAGCTCCTTGTAAGGGCTGCCTGTTCCACCCCTCTTGTGTTATTACGGTTGCCATGCCCTCCTCTCACCAGCTCCTATCAGTTATAATGACACAGTTAGGTGGAAAAAAACCACACAGGCTTCCAAATTACCAGGAATTAGAGGAACAACAATAAAATTGCTTAAAAAAAAACCAACCCAACCCAACCAACCCCCCCCTCGCCCCCCCACCCCGAACAGAATAAAATAACCAAAATGAGAGAGTGAGAGAATTTTGCAATCTGTAGATGATTTCTGCTTCTGGGATTGCATACGTCATTAAGATTTATAGGTCAGTCCAGAGCTTAAAGAGCAGATGTTTTCTCATTATTTATCTTCCTAGCTAAGGCAGAAGATTCCTTTTTAAGGAAATCTGCGTAACACATGCAATGGAAATAGATCACGTCCTATGATCAGCCTTTTTAACCAGCTCATAAAGGGTGAGCTGAGACACCCATCAAAGAGAAGTTTCATTTTACCCTCCCCAACAGAAAGAAATGTGCTCACTAATGTCTGATGCTGAAAATGTCAAATAACAGAACTGAATTTTACCTCTTATCTGGCTGTCCTCTGACTATAGCTATGAACATTCAAAGAGTATCTTGTATGAACAGTCAACTGGCTAGCAGGCTTCTGCACTTCAGCTTCTGCACTTCATCCCAAGACCTGGATTTTTGAGCTTTAATCAAAAGATTACTTATCGAGGTACTATTCTGAATAACACCACTGCTCTACACACTCTTTGTAAAGCACAACCTGTTAGTGCTTTGCAGTCCCCCAAACTGATGAGAGTGATGTCACTTCGACAGGCATCTGTCCTCAGCAGCGCCCTTCTGGACTTTTTGCTTAAGTAGCCACAGAAATTAAGCAGCTTTCAAGGACCCACTTTTCTAACCATTGCAGCCCTTTGTAGGCCAATTACTGGGCACTTTGGAGGCAATTTGCTAAGGTAATCTTCTGTTATGGAGGTGGAAAGGAAAAGTCAAAATACAACATATTCCAACAAAATATTCCAAGAACTTGAATTCTGAATTTTCTTCTTGCATCCCTTCCAACAGAAATACCTGATTCAGAGCTACAGAATATCCTTTCCATCTTGTAAAATTCTTCCAAAATATGTGAGTTCTACAGATTTATAACCCCCATAAATTTTTGCATATACTGTTGGTCTTTTTTGTCAGTGGAATTGGTCTGAATAGGAATCACATATCCCCAAGACAGCTGGGACTGTGTCTGACCTTTGAAGTGTTTCTAACTGAAGGATCACAGAGTAGCTTCTATGTGAAGATCCTCTTTCTGACTGCTCTTCCCTTGAAGAGATGCCTCTGCAATCCTCCTGCTCCAGGCCTTAAAAGCACTGCTGAGACAGCTCATGCCTGAAGAACCTTCTCAAGGCCACCCACCTCCAGGGTGATAGATTCACTTTAGAATCAAAAGTAATTAAGAGAAAAAGGAACGCAGGCGTGCACAGTGGCCACACTATCAAACAACTCTTCAAGTAAACCATCAAAAGCCTTCATAATCCTCTGCAGAGCCAATGCCCTCTTGTGACTCTATGGGATCTCCTTTCCTCTGCAGATGTTAAGGCATGGAATGAAAGAAACCTTGTCCCTTTTCCTGAGATCCCAATTTCTTACAGCAGCCACCCTGCTTCTCAGCATCTTCAGGCAATTAAAGCTCAAAACCCCTTGCTGATGAACGGGAACAACGAGTTCCCTGGAGCCTGCCTGCCCCCTTTAGCAAGTCTTGCTCTGAGAAATACCACCACTGACCCCCACAACAGCTGTGATGGTGAGGTGCTGTGTGAGATTTTAACTCTAAGCAGGGATCTGTCAAGCTGGATCAACAGGCCAAGACCAATTTTTTGAGGTTCAACAAGGAGAATGCTGCACTTTGGCCATAAAAGCCATCACTTTCAAAGTGGACAGGACCAAAGATAGGAGTGAAAAAAACCCCCAAATCATCTTTCATGGTATGAGAGAGCCATCCAGAAAATAAGCCGCCTACAGCATAGGTCTGAGGTCCACTAAGGAGAAAGCTCCAGGGTCAGCATTAGACACAGGCACACCTGTTTGTTTCCTACTGTATTTAGCATTGGTGTGGCCTCACCTTGAGCACTGTGTGCAGTTCTGAGCCCCACAATTTAAGACAGAGGTGAAGGTCCTTGAATGTGCCCAGAGGAGGGCACCAAAGCTGGAGAAGAGGCTGAAAGGCATATCCTGTGAGGAATGGCTGAGGGCTTTGTGCCTGTCTAGTTTTGAGAGAAGGAGTTTGAGAACCTCACTGGAACCTTGCTGCTCCCTACAGCCTCCTGAGGAGGGGAAGTGTAAATGGAGGTGCTGAGCTCTCCTCCCTGGGATCTAGGGACAGGACATGCGGGAATGTTATAAAGCTGCATCAGGGCAAGTGTGGACTTGATATTATGAAGCAGTTATTTACAATATAGTTGGTCAAACCCTGGAACAGCCTTTCTAGAGAGATGGTTGATGCCCTGAGCCTGTCAGTGTTTAAGAGGCATTTGGACAGTGCCCCTAATAGAATGTTTCGACTTTTGGTCAGCCCTGCAGTGATCAGGAAGTTGGAATCAGTGATCATTTTATGTCCCTTCCATCACTACTCTTCCATTCTGCTCTACCTACAACACAGCTCAAAGAAAGATGGAGGCCCAGGCCTGAGCTGAGGTGGGGCTCTTGGGTCCATGGGAAGAGGTGTGAGTGGAGGCCACAAGTTAGGCTAGTCGTGAACATTAAGGTCCATTAGTGCCCTCAGGGCTCTGGTATCCATCATGGGGCATTGATCTGTCTACCTTTAGGTGACCCAGTGAGGTAGCTCAACCCGCCTGACCTCTCAATATCACCCACGGCAGACATTTGGATTCACTTTTACAATATAGTTGGAATTTGCTTAGATTAGCTGGATGCTGTGACTGTCCCACTGCAGATCTCACTACCTGTCTCTCTCTGGGGAAGTATGATAATAGTTCTGTACTTGTGACTCACATGCTCTGCTGGATTTTCCTCTAGGTAGACCACACTCTCTCCTTAGTCCTACAAATTCCAAAGTTTTCCTCAGTCATTCTCAGAGCAAATTACCCTCTAATTCTTGTCTTTAACCTTTTTCCTATGTATTTGCATAGCGGCTCAATGAGCCATCTGTAGTGCCAGTCTATCCATGCTCTGTTCTACTATGTCATGAGGAGGTAAAGAAAACGCATTAAAAAGCTGTAGTCAGTGCTGTGTGCCAGCTGCTAGTGTCCCTTGGAAAATATTTGCACTGTTTGTTACTGACATGAAAGTTCTCTTGGTAATTGGAGTGCTGCTTATAGTTCTTCAGGATTCTTTCCCTCTTTGGCTACCCCAGAGAAATGTGCTCTACGGGCCAATATGGGCATTCAGCTGAGCTGATCCAGTCTAGTACTTTTCTGTATTAGGCAAAAATGTTGTTTTCATTACCAATCTTTAACTCTAAAAAAAAAAAAAAAAAAAAGAAAAAATCCCCACAACTGTAACTGTTTCTCATAAAGTCCACATTGCATAAACAGTTGAACAGTTGCCCCAGGTCCTGGGAACAACAGCCTGTTCACACATGGACTGCACCACAAAAGTAATAGCTCACAGTGGTCAGGCCAGGGCAGAACAAGGACGTGCTCTCTGTAAGGGACAGATGGTATCTATTTAGCTAAACATTCTTCCACTAAGGCTGTTTTAACGCCCAGATAATTTTTATCAGCTTCTTATCACATTTGGGAGCCCAGCATGCTTCTGATAGAGGCTGTGTAAGTGCTTCCCAGAGAGTGCTGTAGTTTCAGGGTTCAAGGCAGCATATCAGCATGAAGAGGAGGTGTGTGGATGTGGAGGGGTGGAATAAAAACAACCCCATGCCATGTTTGCTGATTTTGAAATATTCTTGGATGATTTTCCAGGTAGAATATGGATGCAAGGACGTGGGAGGCCTCTTTCATCCATGCTCAGTTTTGCTATACATTCGGGGCCAGACTGTGAGCCTTTAACTCATCTGTGTCTGTGTGCTGTTTTTTAGGCTGACATGAAGGAGGTCTGCCAGAGCTCTGAGCAACTCAGAGATGCCTCACTGGCATCTGTAGCATGGTATTAAGCCCAAGCTATCCTGGCTCACATCTGACTGCAAAATTCAGTGTAGACATGCAACTTAGCCTGGCACCCACTCCTAGGAATTCTTCCCTTCCCAGATACTTCTGTTTGTGAGGACAAGGTGTTACTCATCCTCACTACATATCACAGGGTGCCTCACTGTTAGACTGTCAGGCAGAGCTCTCTTCTGAAAGCCCCAGTGCAGTGAGGCAATGGAGCCCCGTGTCAGCCCTCTTGAACTGTGACAGTACCACATGCGACACGAGGAGCACGACATCTGCACAGTGTAGCATGCACCAGAGCACCTTGATGTAAAGAGTGTGTTCAGAGAGAGCAGAGAGGAAAGTATGGGACACTTATGAAAGGCAAAGAAAACTCTCTCTCTCTCTCTCCCCTTTTCTTTCTTCACCAGGGAACTGGCTCACACACTACTACAATAACAAGAACTGGCAGGCTGCCCAGCATCGCTGTACTTTGGTTGTAAGCGAACTATGAGGCTCAAGCAATCTTCTGGGAAAAGTTCACACCAAATGTATTGTATGTTATGTTTTCCCCTCATTGTATTTTTTTCCAAAACAGTCTATTATATTCCTTCCCTGTTGCACTGTGGATTTCTTTAAGATCCCCAGGAGCTGCCCTTTTTAAAACCAAACATTTGGGTAATCGAACAGATCTGTTTTTTGAAGTAACAGAGATAAACTAGTAATCCTCCTCTCAAAGCCAGCCTTCAGAATAAAACCAGAGCACAATTCATTGAATGGTGAGGGCTTCTGTTGGAAATTTGTTTGCTTGGGTTTTTTTTCTCAGTTAAAGCCAAAAAGTTAAATAAGAGAAAGAAGTGTGCCATTGAAACTCTATCATTATCTATATGATGTACATCTTCCATGGAGTGCAAGCCAAAGCAGAGGGGGCTTTACAATAGTAGTGCAGTAAAAGGAAAAATGTCCCAAAAAGTATGTTCTCTGTTTCACTGAGGCTTTCAAAAAAACTCTGAGGTGGTTTCACATGATAGTCCTGGACACCTCAGAGATGACAGCTGTAACTTCCACTGTAAGATGCCTTCATTTATTTTTTCCTGTTTCTCAATATGGTTTTTGCAGGGGCATAAAAAGACACATTTTTTAAGTCCACAGAAACTATGAACACATTGAACACGATTTATCTGACAAATCAGACCACTGACAGTCAGTTGGAAACTGGGTAAGAAAAGCATGCCATAACCAGCCCAAGTACATATTCTCCATTGCCCTGCAAATACAGATGCTGTGAATTTATAGTTTACTGTTGTTTTTACTAATTAATTTTACTGTATTATTGCCTAGAGCCTTCACTAAGCTCTGCATTGTGTGAGGTGTTGCACCTATGCATAGTTTCTTCCTCAGAAGATTTAGGAGGTTAGCTTAGGGTCATTTTGCAGATAGGTTGGCACAGTACACAAAGTAAACTCACAGCAAGCATGAAACAGTTAATTCAGCTTAAATTCACAGTGGTATCAAGTACCTGTAATTCCAGGAGGCCTTGGTAGGAGTTTTTGGTGTTCAGCAATTTTGAAAGCCAGACTGAAGTTTTCCTTGCCATGCTTCTGACAAAAAGTCCTTAGAAATTAAAGACAGAAAAGAATTATTAGGTTATCAGTCCAAATTCATCCCAGAAGAAAACCCATTGAAGTCAACGAAATTTCACTGGGGATGGATTTACCATAGCAAGATTGATCCCTATAGTATATTTAGAAGTGCTTTGTCCTATACAGTTTTAATTAGCTCTACATTAGTCAAGGTACTGTACCATTGTTTTAATCAGCTACCCTAGCAGAGAACTGTCTCTAGCTATCCTTGTCTACATTTCCCCTCCCACCCCCATCCCTTGCTGCCTCCTTCTCACCCCCTCATTATTTTATCTCTAATTTGGCTAATGAATTTCTCAGACAGAGCCTTCTTTCATGTTTGAGAAGGACCTTGGCTGTATTGAGGCTAAAGAAAAAAAAAAACCAAACCACACTGAAGAAAAAAAACAAAGGACCAGAAAGAAAGAGCAAATTCTTCTACTGAGAAAAGCAAAGGTGTCTATGAAGCTTTAAGCTGTTCTTTGTCACTCCATCAATTCATATATAGCTAGGTCACAGTTTTTCACCCCATATTCTGCATTAAGGTGAGCATGAGCACTTTAGTCTTGACTTTCCAGTTTCAACACTGACTCTCTGCACTGTCAGAGCAAGTGGTTCTTGTTTCAAACCTCTGCTTTACCACAGTTACAACAGCCATAATCATTCAAGTGTACATGTAAAGAATTTCTCAAGTTGCTTCACAGAAATCAGCAAACCCTTTTAAGTTCTCTAGTGGAAAAGTACATGTAATACAAGGCAAAGTACTGTTGCCATCAGTAGTACTGTCTTTTTTTTTTTAATCATTGTAATGCAAGCATTAATCTTTTCTCTGAGTTTGCCAATTATTTTTTTACTTTCTCTAATGAAAGTTCTAACAAGATTATAGGGAATTTGTAGTCTCTGTATGCTTTCAGTCATATAATTACAACTAAAACAACTGTGTCAAGAATAACTGCAGAAACTGTGGGTTCAGTGCTGCCTTCTGCCAAAGGAAAAAAATGTCCACAACTAAGGGAAAACCTCCAAAACCACATTGGACAAGTTACTAAATCCCATCTACGTAAACACGTGTGTGTTCATTTCTGAGTCACTGTATCATTTCACCATGCAAGAAACAAGACTGTTTGCTTGAAGAATGTCAGGAAGACCAGAATATAATTTTTTAAAAATGCCATGTTTTCAGTTTTCTTAATGCTCTTCTAAAACAGGCACACACTCACTTTAAAATTAACCACAGAGCTTAATTAAGCTTCTTCTGATTGTGCTGGGAGGGTTCCATGTTGTCTTCCTGTGGTCATTTCATCAGCCAGGGCTTTTCATGTAAGAATGTGCTGCATCCATGTCACAGCATGGGGTCTCATCACAGACACCTGCTCTCAGCCTGTGAACACAGATTTTAATCCCCTTCCCTGCAAAAATGGTGACAGAAGGACATGTTATTTAATTACTCATGCATGCTCTCCAAGACAGGGTCCACAGCTCCACTTGTTTCATATGGCTTGTGCTATTTTTGGGGGGTGATCAAATAGGATGGTTGTTAAAAAAGGAGAAAGCTTCACAATAGACTTCTCTTTGCTATTTGATGAGAACAATAAATGAAAAGATTGGCAGGATAAGAACAGAGTGGGAACTGAAAAAAATCTAGGTATGGTAAATATAGCCATAAAATTGTGACTTCTTCTGCTCTCACTGTGAAGATATGTAAGCTAAGATGTACTGTGCAACTTCACTCTCCTCCACTACAAGATCATGGATCCAGCAAAAATTAACTGGGATAGCCACGTCTAACTTGCTGAAGAATATGAAACCAACTGAAATTTACTAAAGCCTTTATCTAAGTAAGATCTGCAGTAGTGGTTATGTTTCCCTCAGTTTCTAGATGAGGAAAAAACAGGAGGAGGATTGAAGAAGTATAAATTTTTGGTTGTGCTTAAACAATGCATTTGCTAAATCACTCCAGTCAAAATCATTCAGCAGCCCTTACAAAATCCTATCGTGGACCACAGCAAAGCCCAGCTAAATGAAATGTTATATATTGTATCCGGCAAGCAATCACTGCACTTGCATTCTCACTGCCCTCAGCAGCACCTGCATTCTTTGATCACAGTCCTTTTATGTGCTGCACTGTATACAAAAGACTGAGCCAGCAATTAGCCATTCTAGCACTGGGTCCTGAAATCTCTGCAAATGCTTCAGCTCTTTAATGAATTCCTAAATAGAAGGAAGTTGCAAACAAAGTTCAGCTTGTGTATTTTATGCCAGGTTCCCACAGCACTGTAGGTTTTTAGAGCTTAATTAATGACACTTGCATCCTGTATGCCTTCCAGAGTTTTAGTGGAACTTTTACTGGTCACTTCAGACTTTGACATCTTTTGGACAATTGTCCTCAGAATATTGGGCAACCTCCCCAGTCTTTGGAAGGAAAAAACAAGACATTGCTGCCAATCATGACTCATCTGTATTAACGGGATGAACAAAAACTGGAGGGACAAAACGTGCATCATTTCAAGTAAACTACTCATCAAAAATCCTATGCATTGTATAGGAACCAAAATGGGTGATGAAAATTAAAACCACAGCCTAATATACCAGCATTTGGGAACTCTGCCAATGCCCCTAATTAAAATTTTGAACTAATCTCTTCAGGGAATCCAAGAAATTCTTTCAGAAAATGGAACATTCTTCTATGCATATCCAACTCCTTATCCTGTAAGAGGGAATATAAAGGAGATCTGTATACGATCAGACAGAGGTCAGTCGAGTGGAAAGGACAGTGTGAAAGCTACAGGAAATGAGCCATCTATAAATGAAAATACTGGAACTCCTTCTTGAACTCTGACTCACATAATGTTAGATTTTGCTGGTCCTCATCAAAGGATCATTACATCAATGGAAAGTCTTCATTAATTTTAGTGTGATTTTAATCAGTTCCCAAAACAGGAGAATATCAACACAGGTGTTTATAACATCAAGGTATGCTAACATGTCCTTTCTCTTCTTTTTTACAATTGTTAGAGAGTTTGGCAAGAGTGGTTTGGGATAAATGAGAAGTGTAGAGACTGGACTGGAGAGGGTCTAAGACAGCCCCTGACATTGGCTTATAGACAATAAACAACAGATCCAGTACTGTTAGAGATGCAATTAGACACAAAAGGATGGAAAGGTCTGGTAATGGGCTGGTAAGTGGAGAGGGAAAGGATGTTGATAAATATTTCTTAGAAGGGAAAGCCCAGATCTTCTTTATTGTTAATTAAAAGAAAAACAACAAAACAAAACCAGAGTAAGATTTTAAGAAGAAAAATATGATTATAGGCAGGTGTGAAGAAGAAGGGAATAAGGTAACTAGAGAAAGTGTACAAGGCTAGGTTAGAATCTCACACGTGGATAAAGAGACGAGATAGGTAGGAGTTACAAGGAAAAAAGTTACAAGTGGGGAAGCTGCATCATACTAAGTAAGTTTTGTCTTTGGAGAAACCACCAAGGTCCTATAAAGAAAAATAAGTGAAGGCAGTAGGAGAGAACTACCAAAGATTAATCTAGGCTGGCTCTGCAATGAGTAAATCTGTTTAGGTATGCAACTGAGCCTCATAAATCAAGCAATCCTATCCTGAGCTCAAATTATTCAAATCTATGGCTTTTGTTTGGCCAGTGTGGAACTACAGGGTTTAATCACTGTCTTACACTTCCCTGACACTCAGGCAGACTGGCTGACTTTGGGGAAATAGAGGCACAAGCCTCCCTTTGCATGGCTGTAAATGACTACGTGCAAAGCAAGGCTGTGAGGACTCTGTTCTCTCGGCAAATTCTCCCAGTTGAATCCAAACGCAACTTTAGCTCCGACACGCTTGTCATTTGCAGAGCTTTGCCTCTTCTCTCTGGCCTAGAAACAAAAAAACTTCCTCTCTGCTACCTTTTTCTAAAGGATCTTTCTGTGACTAAGCCATTTATGTGTCTATATTACATGTAATTCTCTGATGCCAGATGAGATAAGAGACATAATCCTCATAAAGGATTTGTGAAATTTTAGATTACAGCTTCCTTTTGTATGTTCTATGCATTGCCTTGAAGAGGCCTTGAGTGATGCTATAGGACCTCTGCATTCAGATTACAAGATACTTGTGTTCAGCTCTGCCTTATTATAGGTTTAGGAATACCAGCAACCCAACTAAGTGGCCAGCTGTTCAGGTCCTGCTGTTCTCTTAACCCATGCAAAGATAAAGTACTATTGTGGTCAGTGGGATCCTTGCCAGGGCATTTTCCTAGTATTTATTCAACTGCCACTTCAGTGGTGAAGTAGTAATGGTAAAGTAAATAATAATAAAGTGATGGTTTAGCAGACAGAACAAATTATTTCAGGAAGAAGTCCTCTGTGCTTCAATCATAGTTTGTCCAAGCCAGAAAGGTACTTAGTTACTCTGCCTTATTTTACTACTACTACTACTACTATTACTAGTACTATTACTATTATTATTATTATTATTATTATCCAAACTCCTGTTGACACAACCAGCTGGAATCTTGAAATTGGAATTTACTTATAATTTAAGGGTCTACCTAGGGTTTAAAGACTTTTGTGGATCTACTTGAAGGTGCCCTCACTGGGTATCTCTCAGAAAAAAAGCTGAATAACAGCTAAACTGCTGCTCTGGAACTCAGTTTCTCCATCAGAATGAATATGGCATTAGTTCTTCCAGAGCAATTATCACTAGGAAGGTCTTTAGCTGTGTTTCCTGCTGTGCAACATGCTCTTCGGATGAAGGAATGGAATGATTTTGGGAAACACAGAGGAGCTATGTTCAGCAACTTCACAATATGACTGTTCTGATACAAGGCCAACTCTGGTTTCTAAGCCTGGAAAACAATATAGCCAATCTCTGTGATACTGGATGGTGTGAACTCTTCACACAATGGTATATCCTGCTTAGCACATGTGAGATATCTCTAGGAGGAACATGGCTGATGATATATTTACATGACATTAACACAAATGTCATTTACAGTGCTCATTTGCCTAATTAATAGTGTATTTATGTTTCTTGAACATTGCAGTGATCATTTTTTAATTTCCTCTCCTGTGAGAGCATTTAGTAGAGTGGGGGAATTTATGTTTGCTCTCCAATGATGGTACATTAATCTCTATGGCAAAAAATCTGCTTCTTCTAGTCTCACCTACGCTGACATTTTGCCTGCTCCTGAATGGATCAGCAACATTCCACTAATAATAACCATTTTCAGTGTGGAACACTGATTCACACCTCTTGATTTCTACTGCTCAGAAAGACAAAGTGTAGTATGTAGCATAATTCTGCTACATACAAGCAGACAAACATCTGATGGAAATACACTTTTAGCACCTTGTGTCTGCGTGATTTAGGATGTCACAGATCTCAGCTGCTTGCTGTCTTTCTGACTCCCCTGGCTGTGTTGAAATCACCACAGTGACAGCCAAGATGAAGTAGCTGACTATGTGAGCATTCCTTGTCCTTTCCAATACACAGCAAAGCTACTTAGCTTAAATCACCACTGACGGGAACTAACTTCTTGAACAGGTTTGAACTTGATCCTTGTTGAGCACATCTGACTGTGCCCCAGATTGCCTAGTTCAGCTCCACGCCAGCACATGTACCCTATTATCAGCAGCAGCAGCAGCTCTACATCAGTCAGCAGCTGGCAGACAGGCCCTTGGGGACTTTTCTAGCTGAGGCTAGTGCAGCCCTATGGCTGCTTCAGTATATTCTCCGTGCACAAAAGGGGACATATCTCTGTGCAAATGTTGTTATTGCACAATGGGTGTCGTTGATAGCAGGAAAGAGACAATGCTTAGGAGCTGGACATGTTGTTCAACCATCATTCCAGTCCTTTTATATACTCTGATTAAGGTCCTTTACTTAGAACTGCCATCATGCTCTTGCTGGCTTCTTTGGATGCACAGAGAATATCTGAAATCCCTTTTCACCCTCTTTTAAAAAATCAATTGAACTGCATTTCAGTGCCTGTAATTCTACATTTGTGACTTTCTCTTAATGTAGATTCTGGCTAATCTAAGAAACACAAACAGGTACATCTGTAGTACCCATCTTTTCAAGCACTACAAATATTTTCACTATTAGCCAATTCCTTTTCTCCACTGCATTTCCAGGTCATAACCCCACTGTTGTCAGCATTACTGAGCCCATGACACCCTAGCAGTATTTCTTCAGTAGTGGCAGACAGGGCTCTTAGGCAACCAGGAAATCTAAAACAAAGAAAAACTGTTACAAGGAGAATATGGGACAGACAGAGGAGCAAGTGGAACTAACAGAATAAAGGCCCAAGAGAAAGAAATTGGGTCAAGGCTGGGAATAAGGGCAGCGACATTTCAGAGGATTTGCTCCCAGGGCAGGCAGCAACAGCAACTGCTAATTCTGCCAGGGACAGTGTCAGTCAGATCAGCCAGGAATTCACCTGTTTCCAAAGTACAGCACCTCCACAGGGTAAAGTTATTAGCATCCCATGTTCAAAACTATACAAAACTAAGCAGAGAGACAGAACATATGACTAACTGAAGGGATTAATTCTCTAAACCTAGTTGTCTCTTTTCGATTCCTAAGTCTCTCCCAGGGGACCTGTGGCACATCCCTGTGCCAATGTCTCAGACAGATCATTACATCTGGCCTACTGAATACTAACCACCGTGTCCTTTTCAGGTTTGAGAAAATGAATGGGGAACAGCTTCAACCAGCTTGAGATAGAACAGCTCTGATGGCCCAGGTGGTACCTGCAGTTCCCTGATGATCTAACCCAGGGTAGTGGGCCTGGCTCAACCACCTGGCCACCTCTAAAAGCTTACAGAAATCCCTGCTCCCTGCCACATGTGCTGAATGCAAACTGCGTAGCTGAGCACTGTCATTTCCCACAGCACAGCTGTAGAACTCAGAAGAAACAGTGTAATCAAGCTCCAGGCATTCCCCCACCACTGCACCCATGAGAAGTGGTGCCTTGCCAAAACACAGCCTTTTCCCCATGCCCATCCCACCTGCTTTTACCTGCTCTCTGTCAGTCACTGCCACTCCTCCCTAAAGCTCTCACACGGCTGTGACAGGAATGTCTAAGGAGATGAGATAGAAGCACCTACAGCAAATAAATAAACGAATAAAGCAGTAAAAAGACCAAGCTGGAGAACAAGGGGGACATGAGCTGTTCAGAGGCTCGAAGGCCAGCCCATAGAGTCACTCAGTCTAGACTCCAGATGTGAACGCAGAGCCTCAGTGAGTGCAATACGGGACTGCGTAAATATCTCAGCCAGATGTCTCAGGGCCCAAGCTACAAATCCTCACAAATGGTGACAGAGTTGGCTGTTGCTGTTTGTACAGCTCTGCTTCCAAGAGAATCAGTGGTCATTCAGTCAGCAGCAGTTCATTTTTGCTGCCAGATGGGAGGGAAAACCAGGCTCAGAGTTGCAGTTAGTCTCATAGCAAACTCAGCAGTCAGTGGATGGGTCATGGAGCCCTCTGTGGGTACTGAGGTTGAATCAAAATAGCAATCTAGGGAAAGAGCTGAAAAGATGATAGTAAGCATAAAGGCACATGATACTAAACTCCCAAAGAGGCTAAAGTAACAGGCTGCCATGACAGGCATTTGAATTAACATTTAGGTCTTTCAGACCCCTCCCATTTGGTCAACTAAGCTTACAGATTCTTAACATTATGTGATGGAATTACCTTATGTTTCAGTTGCTGGAGACGTGATACACTGGCTCTAAGGAGCTTGATGCTTGTATCTACACTTTCAAACTAAGCATTCCTCTGCCCCACATTCATGTTCCCAGAGATTATCTCCTAGGTGGGTGCCTCACAGAAAACACCTGGAGGAAATCTCACCATGTTCCTGTCTATTTGTAGTTGGATCTGTCCCTGGAGAGGCTGGAGATTAGTTTCAGCTCCCTCTTCTGTCTGACTTAGACCAGAGAATTGAGCCTGTCTCTCCCAGGAAATTCTACCACTAGTCTATACTGTATTTCAAACTAAAGCTTTCCCAGTCTCTTGGATTTCTCTCACACTCCATAAAAAATTTAAGTAT
The DNA here is from genome assembly GCA_013398275.1 of Promerops cafer. Taxonomy (NCBI): domain Eukaryota; kingdom Metazoa; phylum Chordata; class Aves; order Passeriformes; family Nectariniidae; genus Promerops; species Promerops cafer. The sequence goes on along the minus strand of VZSE01010635.1, from coordinate 1,246,125 downwards.
TTATTGCAGCAGGGTATAGGACCTGGGGATCTGAAGTAAAAGTCCTTTTATATTCTACCCTGTCACTGACCCAATTTAGGATATATCAATTTATGAGCTAGATTCTCTTCAGCAAGTCACCAAAATTGGAACTGGCTGAATAATTTATGAGAAGATTTGTAAGCAAAAGTCCTGAGTTGGAACACTCTGATTCATGGGGATAATATTATTTATGATTTCTTGTTCAGGCATGAACATGTTTTAGGATGGCAAATAATTGTCGCAAGGTTTGCAAGAGGATGGTTTTCATTCTCCTTTTTTAGAGTACCAGTAGAAAAGTGAATCATACTGTATAAAAGATGAGCTTTTGAATCAGCTCAGAAAAACTTGTCAAAGAGACATGTGCCAGTCAAACAAATCAAACAGCCCAGAAAAACTTGACAGAGACGTGTGCTACCATATCAGTGTCCTGTTTCTCTAGGTCTAGTTACAGCCTAAAGTTGCACCTCCTGGAGAAGTATTTAAAAAGGCCATTGTCCCTTGTCTTCAGACCTAGGCTCACAGAGATAACTTGGAATCAAAAAAGTTTAGGATAAATTGCAGTGCTTCAGTCACACCACAGGCTAAGAACTCCCATATGAACAGTAGCTGATGCAGGGTGAACTCTTTTATCTTCCATGGCAAATGCTTGGGACTGTGAGTCCCAACTCATCGATGCTTTTTTCTCACTCCCAAGGTCCTAATGGAGGTCATGCCACAAGATGTTCTGAACAACGCCAGGTACCCATAATGGTACATTTCCCATAAGGTTGCAAGGGCTTACTCTGTTTTATACCTCTGTCACTTCTGACCCTCAAACCATTGCTGGGATCCACTTAGTTCTAATAAAAATGCTTCCTGAGCTGCCACATTCAGCCCTGGATCTAAATCAGATTTATCTGCACTGACAGGTGTATGCTTTTGAGGTTTAATTAATTTCCCTCCCTATCCTGAAAAACTTAACCCCCAAAAACATAGAGAGACCTGTGCTGGACATGGACATCCTTTTTCTTGTTATTCTGCACTTTCTAAAAAGAAAAGGCATTGAGTGTAATAATCTTAAATAACAGCTAACTCCATGATCTAAAACAAGTACACTGAACAATTTATTCAAGCACATCATGCTGTTCTTCCACCTCCTTGGTAATGAATGCACAGCATCACCATGGCTGAAAGTAAAAGGGGATATTTCTTCTGGCAGTGCCCTCTGGGTCCGTTAGGCTGGCTTCTCCAGCAATTGTGTTGGCAGTTTGGAGTTTTTCCCAGGATCTTCTATGGCCAGGGATGCTACAGGCCACTTTATTAAATGTCAGTGCCCATTGCAGATTAATTTTTGGGGGGGAGAGGAGGAATCAACTTTAGAATGTTTTCCTTCTGCTTTACACCAAAAGCTCATCTATTTAAAAGTCTTTTCAGAGGGGTTCCTTTCTTTTAGAATGAAAGAGTCATACCTGGAATCCTACTGTGCAGCACTGACTCTTCCATATTGGGAGATAGAAAATTTTCCTCGTCTTGCCCTAGAATCTGCAGTTGCAACCCCTCTTCCAGCACAGGCTCAGAACACACCTCTGACTCACAAATGCTAGTTCCAGTGTATAAACAGCAAGTAGACAAAAACATGTGATAAGTGAAACCTTTCCTCTCGCAGTGCAGAGGGAGGTGGAACTCATGTAGACCAGTAAAGAAGTAGGTGTTGAAATACAGTATTGGAGGAGGATGCAGAAATTCCATAATCCTTATCTCTGTCCCTGAAAAAGTCAGTCTCTCCAACCACAGATGACAGCAAGTTCCTATGTGTGGAAAATCAGATTTATTTTGCTATTCATGCAAGTGCAGTTGCCATCTGAGAGCCTCAAAGCTGCATTCCTCAATGCCTGTGGCCATATCAAATTTTTGGGAAGCCATGAAGAACCATTATCAGGAAAATGGTGCTTCATTTACTCTTTGACTCTCAAAGAATGTTTTGTCTTCCTCTCTGTTTTGTGAAGTGCTGTCAACACTTACAGTGAAGTTTATTGTAAATACACAATAATAACAACTGTGCACATTCATCTCCGATTCAATTCCTATGTAAATTTATGTTAATGTGTATGCAGATTAGGTCTGCCCCCCTTGGTCCTGGAAAGTTGTCAGAATGACACATGGGTTCTGAAAAGGTTGTGTACTACTGATCTGCAGTTTTTGTATAGTATTCAATGACTGGCAAACCAGCAACAAGAGACTGTGGATATTTGTCTTCCCTTTTGCTGGATAAATCAGTGCAGTCTTCTAGAGTCCGACTAGCCTAACAAGGACTTTTCTAGAGTCTAGATAGAATTAAAAAGCAGTCTCTAAAAACCACCTCTAAAACCATGACCTACTATTTTTATTTCTGTTTCTCAATAGAACATATACACAGCAGATCTTCTGAAAAATTGGATAGTACAAGGGAGCCTAGCAAGTTTCAAGATCTGATATGCCATTTATGAGAGAGAAAAGCATTTTTTTCTCCCTAATATTTAGTAACCACTAAACCAATGCCTGGAGTTTATGGGTACTCCTCACTTTTTGTTGACTAATTCAGTACACTTTTAAAGAGAGCTTCAATAGCTCATTTTATTTTATTCTTTCCTTCTCAACCTCCTTTTTTGCTGTTTTAACATGAAAAAACACTGGCCTTCCACCTGTTTGTGCAGCCAGAGCCATTTTGAGCACTCAGGTCAGACCAATGGGGAGGCAGCAGGAGGGCTGCAGTTGGCTGTTCTCTGCTTTCCTGACATACGTGTTTTGCTATGACACATTCTAAGGACTCTTTGCAGTAAATAGAAACTAATCTTCAGCTCATCTCATGACTGTGTCCCTACAAGGCTCCCAGGCACTTCTTAAATAATCACAACAGGACTTAAATTGGGAATACAAGAGATACATGTGCTCATTGCACAGGGATGCATTTCTGGTAATCCAAAAGGGGTTGGGAAATTGCCGTCAGAAACGGCAGGCGCCAATTTTTGGCTAGGAAGACATACCAGAGAACAAAAGTCCAATTGCCAGAAAGTATTTATACTCCTGCAGTTCACAGCTGAGGACCTGGTCCTGACCTTTGATAGACAAAACAAATTTGGTCTTCAGTTGGAAACTTGGTTGTGCTTGGAGGGTAAGATTGAGCCCAGAGCCGATAAAGGTGGGAGCTGAGTCATAATTTCAGAATGTGGCAGCAGTCTCCTGACCACAGTCACTTCCAATCCTAATAATACCTCATGGACTGAGGTGGCCAGGGATTTTTGGGGAACAAAACCGAACAAACCAAGAAATGACAAAACAACAAATTAAAACAGAACTGTACCTCACAGACTCATGATAAACTTCAGTCACCGTTTATTTCTGGCTTTCCAGCTGATTCAAAGACTGATGCTGAGGAAATCTCTCCTTCAAGTTCTTCTCACTTGAATCTGGTTTAGAGTGTTATTTCACTCTACTTTTTTAATCTCATTTTATTGAGGGCAATATTAGCCCCAAGAGCAAAACAAGCAAAAATAAAAACAATTAGAGCCTAGAAGGAATCTGTACTTTTTCTTTGAAATTGAGCCCCATGTCAGACAGCTTTCCACATACCTTGTTCAGCATAGGTTACATTATAGCATCCCATCAGGCCCATTCCAACCAGGTTGCAAAGGTATTGTGGCTGGGATCCAATGCTGCTTTCCCTGCCCATGATAGCTGTTGGTGCTGATTTCATCTTAATCATTTTCTCTCTTTCCACCTCTCATGCAGCTGCCTTCCTGTCTTGATAGGACCAAAGTGCAGCACATGGAATCTATATGATAATCACAAAAATAGCTATATCTGTTGAAAAATGGATTTAATTCCCCCTCTAAACCTTTGTGTATTGCCAACTGGGGGTGTGAAACCAGCTGGCAAAAGATGCGTTCATTTCAATTTCATGACTTTCATATACTGCAGCTTCCCGACTTTAAATGGTTCCTCCCCTGTTTAATGAGAGCACCAAGGCCTTGATTAACAGCCCTCACTTTAAACAAAGTTTTAGAGTTTCTTTTCATGGTAACTTCTCTGAGGATGTCTGACAGCCTGCTCAATCCAGGGCACCCGAATGCCTCTTCTTTCACAGCATGAGCATTTGTCAGAGGCACTAGGAGTCAGGCTTAGTGAGGATTTGTATCCCTGAGTAGTCTGCCAGTAACTTGCACAACAGCGTGGGAAGCAAGCTTAAAAGTAGTGCTGGTAAAACTGTGAAAAACTAATTTCATCAATGTTTTCAAAATGTAAAGGCTTGGAATGGACGATGATTTACTTTTTTAAAATCTTTTATCCCTATTCTTATAGAATACATTTTTATTTACCAAAAAGCTTGTCTTCAGTACATTGTTTGCAGCATTTTCTTAGTCTAAACAGGATTTTAGAGAGATGACTAGGCAGTGTGAGAGAAAAGCCTGGTATGTTTTTTTCACGGTTGATCACAGGGAAGGGAAAGGCTATTTCTTGGGAAAGATTCCTTCAAGACAGGTAGAAACATCCAGATCAGAGCCTTGAATCTGGACTTAGAGGGCATGACTGAGCCATCTTGGATATTTGTTTAACATTTAGATGAAGTTTTGTTTTGGCTATGCTTGACAGTCAGAAAGTTACACTTAATTTCAGCCAAAGCATGAAAGGAAATACTGGGGTCTTGGGGGATGGAGGGAAAATGTAGAGAGGGGGTAAATCAACCCTAAGTAAAAAGCTCCCATGAAGTTGGTAGCATAACCAGACAAGCCAAGCAAGAAAAAGAGAGTGAAAAATTTCAGCCACAGAAGTCAAAAGCTGCAACTCTCTTACAGGGAAGGAATACATTGCATCTTGTTTCTGCTGTGCCTACTGATACCATCTACAGAAAATCTATCCCCAGTTGAAAGAGGGTTACATTCCTTGTCAATGCATTCTACCACATTGGTGTCTCGACTTTCAAGAGCTCATTAGATGCACAGTCATGGAATTTTCTTTGAAACAGAAAGACAATACAAGCTCCTTTATTTTGGCCTCATAGAACCGTTAAAAACTCAATTTCTTTATATATTAATTTCCCTCCATTTATTGCTTCAGCTATCAGCAACACAATAAATTTACCTTAAAGCAAATTGTGGCATATCTTTCTCTATGTAATTCCCCACATCTATGAATATATACAACCCCCACACAAATATGGATATACAGAAACATAAAAACTGACAGTGAATAGCAGAATTTACTGAAAGGCAGGGAAAAACATAGCATATTCAGAAACAGAAGAAAATTAACACTGATTTATAAATAATACAGCTTAGATATTAGACATACTTTACATTTTGTTCTTCTGTCATTATTCTGTTTCTATGGTTATGACATTTGATTCTTGCATACCTATCTTTTAGGAAGATAGCCCCTCTGGAAGATTCCATTGAACTGGGATACTCACAGAGAAAGATCTAACTAGTTTGTTTAGAGGGAAAGGACAGAACTGGAGTTAAGAGACTGAAAAGAGCATGCTAAGAGTACAGCACAGTCAGTGGAGAGTGATAACAGCTATGGAGCCTTTGTCTTTGGGCAGGAGCTGAAAAGCACAAATAGATCCAAGTTAACAGTGCCAGAATGGCGGCTCAGTGAAGTCATTGTACATGTCCTCACCAACTGCAAAGAGCTTTGTTCCAACATTAGGACTTGTTCTTGTACTATACTTTCTTCCCATGCAATACCTGCCTCCATAAATATTTTTTTCTAGTAGCAATATGGATGCAAACTTCTCTCAAGGGAGACATAGGACTAGGAGAGCAGAGCATGGCTGAAAAGTGATTTAACAGGAGTCTACCAGACTTGGTGTGAGCTCTTCTGTCCTTAAGATTTAGAAAAACTAAGTTTCTGAGCATCTTAGGAAAATGTTCGGTCTTTATCAGAATTTAGAAATATCTACAAGAGTTGTAACAATACAGTCTAATTTTCACCCAGGGAGTTCCAAGCACAATGAATGAAAAATGAGCAAAGTCACCTGCAAGTAATTGCTGTAGCTCATAAGCAGAGTACAGAACTGTTAGTCTCATTAAAGGTGATAAAAGCAGGACTCTTCATCTGAAGAACCTGTGAAATCACTGCTTGTGAAACATCATTTAGTCCTTATCCTCAGCCAAAAATGATGGGAAGCAAAGCTGCTCTGCTCTACCTCTTCACTGAATTCAGAGCTTTCAGCCATTAATACAACACACAACCAGAGTCAGCACTGCACCAATGGACTTTGCTACTGGCAGGAGTGGCATGAAGTCCATGTCTGGATCAATACAGTGTTGTAGGACACTGTTAGTGCACTGTTAGTGGGAATACTATAATCTGAAGTAACAGACCCAAGGCTGTACATACTTAGCACTTCATGATGTACAAGAGGCAACTGTTATATAAATGAGTAAAGATGTACGTATCCCAACCCAGACAACAAGGAAGGCATGCAAGTCCCACATGTAATTCAGATTTAAACACCACCCAATGTGGCAGGCATTGCAGTGTCCTAACTCATAAAATGAGCATTTTCAGAGCTTTCACCAGGAAACAAAAAAGAAAAAAAGGAAAATAAATTCTACCTCAACATCTTGAAAGAAGGCAGTCATCTCTCCAGGGTTTCTTCCTCAGTCATGCAGGACTCCTTGCCTTGGTTGGATAACAAATGCACATTCATAAGTCCACATGTGCTCAGACATCTGTAACACAACACCATTTATGCCACAGCCAAAAGACATTCTTACTTTCCCTGACTAGTGAGAGGACAGCTGAAGCTGGTGTAATTCACCTTTTGTCCATCAATAGACAATTCTAATATAACAATGGAGGCAACATATAACTGGTGGGAAAGGAGGGAAGTGAGTTTACATTTGTCACTTCCGTAACTCTTCAGAGAATCTGAATAAAACAGTGTTTTATTCATGTGTTGGTGCAACTGTCTCCCCAAAAATCAGAGTCTCTTGCATTGAAAATAGACTTGTTTTGATTGCCCTGTCCTAAGTAGAACATCATAAAAGTTATACAACATAGGATCCTGTTCAGAAACATCATTTTGTGCCAGAGGGTCTCTGAGCCTAAACATTTCCTTTCAGACACTTTATTCCCAGAGGAGCCTGGCTTTCTGCAAGAGCCCTTTGTAGTCCAGCTGGATGTCATTACATAATTAAGCCTGTGAGCCATGAGGTAGTCTTGAGCATGGCAATTTTACAATGTAAGATCAAAATGTTATTCTTTCTTTCAAAAGATCTGGTGCCATTTGTTGTAGTGCCTTTATGCAAGGGATCAAATATAGTATTGATTATTCATAATTACCTTTAAAGAGGTCAGGAAGCTTCTGGAATTCAGAAGATTTCAGGGGATCTGAAGTGATATAAGGCTTTGGGGCTTGATGACTCTTCTTGACCTGAAGCTTTGAAATATCACCTGCTGTCTGGATTGTTCCTGCTTGCTGCCTGGGATTTCAAAGTCTCTCTCTCTCCCTTTTTTCCCCTCAATGTCTTACAGACATTGCCAGATAAAGAGAAGCAAAGAATGCAAAAGAAAGTGAAAGTGAGAGACCAGGAGTTGGAAGCCCAGCTGGCATACATCTGCTTTGCTAAACTTGAATTGAAAATTAGTACCATTATTCTTGTTCTGCTGCGTCCTACTGTGTTTGGTTATTGCATCACACAGAAGAGGCAATGGGCATATCCTGTGGCCTGCGCCATTGCCTTCAACATGGGTTAACCAACTGTCCAATATCCCAACACATGGAGTTTTTAAACCTTTCTCTGCCAATTTGATCTTCAGGCACATTCAAATGGAGGAATGTTTAGAGGAGACTGGGAGTGTCTTTATGTAGCGACCCTGACAAAATTTAAAACACTGTCTTCATCAGCGCAGAAAAAAAAATCAACGTCATAATAATCTAATCACTATATTAAAAGTTTCCATTTTCAACAACAGTGCCTTTATGTTGTAGAATAAACCTCCAAGAGTGCTTTTTGGCAGATGGTTAAATATTTAAGTAGTGGCCACAGATTTTTAAAAATTGAGATAATTAGAATACTTGAAGCAGTTAATATTTATTAGTCATGAAGAGTTTGACAGATTAGATGTTTTCCTACCCACACATTCTCTGGCAGAAAAAAACCCAAAAAACAGCCCCTCCCCCCAAAAACCCCCCAAAAAACAAACCAAAAAAAACACATTAAAAAAAACCCCAAGCCCCCTTATCTTTCATTCTATGGGTTACAAACCTTGATATGAAGCAGAAGGCAAGGACTTCCTAGTTTACTCAGTATGAGACACTGAGAGTAGTTGCTGTCACTTAATTCAACAAAAGGCCATAAAAAAAAAATGATGGGAACAACAAGATCTCTGTGGAAATGCACAGAGTTCATCCTGGAAAGCGCCCGGGATAAAAACCTGGAGACTGAATCTTCTGCACCACTTCACCACTTCAACTTTCACTATAAATTACAGTGTCCCTAGCAAGGCTGCAGGGCTACTCCAGTCACTGGGGATCGTGAGACAACCCATTTCCTACTAACCCTCTTCCTTCTGTTGGCCTTCCTTGCAGGAGAGGAGATGCATAGATCTAAGGCAGACCAGTTCTGGGGCTCTCCAGAACTGCATCAGAGAAGGCACCAAGGCACAGTGGAGTCTTGGCCTCCTGTCCTTAAAATGGGAGACAGGAGGCCAAGAACGGACAGATTACTGAGGCTGCTCTACGGGCCAGTTTCATCAAACATGTCCTCTTCTATCTGTCCAGAAATCTGGCTGAAAATAAGGATTGCTGGCTGTCCCACAGACTGTCAATACCTGTAAATGTTCAGACAGTATCTGGGCATAGACAAAGCCTGTTTCTGCATGGAATGTATATGTTACTAATGTATAATAGAGCAGCCACATGAAACTCCTAGTCAGCAATTCATGCAAAACATGAAAGTACCACTGCTGTTAGACTATGTAGCTCACTGGATGGAAAGAGACCCACTTCCATTATATCTTACCTCTCCTTTTTTAATAGCACCACTGAATGGTCACTATGTGCCCCTGTATGAAGTCCCTTGGGCCCCTTTACACTCACAGGCAACAAGGCACCTCACTAATGACATTTGCATGTATCCACATGCAGTGTTAAAAGGAGTGAATGCATAGGATTAACTGTGGCAGGCAGAGGGATGAGTAGAAAGGATTTTCATCTCTGTCTACACAGCAAGGTCAAGGGCAGGCAGGAGTAGATTATACACCTGTTCTTACCTGGTACAAACCAGTAGGGCAGGACTGACTGCCCTGGCAGGCTGAACACACAGGCCTGATCTGGAGTCACCCCAGCACTGCTCTCAAGGAAATCAAGAGGCAGATTGGAAAGAAACCTTGGATACCACCCTGTGCTGGTGCCAGTTTCCTCTCTTAAGGGGATGGTAGCTGGACCAGAGCGATCTCTCAGCTACACCCTCCCTTCCTGTGATCAGCAGAGATGAACGGCTGAAATCACCGAGGAGATTTTTCTTTATCCTGCAAAAATCTTTAAGGGCCATCCCTGTCATAGACAAAATGATAGGGTATTTTTTCTCAACTTTTTTATTTTCATTTAAATGATTTTAGAGATATTTTTGCAGTGTCACCTTGTCTGACAATAGCAATTCATCTCATTGGCATAGAGAGACTGTAGGAAAACTGGTAGGATTATGAGCTGCAACGAAAGAAAAATGTGCTTTAGATGAGCAAACACTCAGAAGTTTCCAGCTCTCATAGGTTTTCTTTGATTGCTAAAAAAGCATGTTGGAGAAAATTTGTTAAAGTTTCAGTATCCTTCCTCTTCAAGGGGAATCCACAGTTCTTAACCCTTAAGAGCACCATCAAGACTCATTGCAAACCAGAAGACAAGACAAGAATAGAACCCAGAAATAAAAAAGAAGTCACAACCTTTTAAAAAAAAAATGTCCCAGGATCCCATTACTCACCATAAAGAAAAAAAAAAATGGAAATGAACCCACATTGTTTCCTCTTGAAGTACCCAGAAGAAAAAGCTGCACCTTAAAAAGGTTTGACCTCAATATAGGCCATAATGTAGAAATGTGAGGATCTTGGAAACTTGTGCTTTTCCTGGATTGAGGCCCAGATTTTGTAATATATCTTGCCTGTTACTATTTTTCTTGCTTCTTCCAAAGTAGAAAAGGTTCTTTTGAAGAAATGTGTTTTCTAGACACTTTGATACACCAGAATTGGGGTCCATTTAAATACTTCAAATCTGACATACATACGCATGTAGTTATAACATTTTGTGAATGTGAGCCAATATTGCCTTCCCTGGATCCAATCCTTCCCATCAATATGTTGTAAGACACTAGACAGAACAGTGTCTACCCTAATATGCAGAGTGTGCACCAGGCCAGACAAATAAGAGTAAAACACTCAGCTTTCTGTGCCTTTACTTCTTCACCACAGTTTTAATGGACAGCACCTGAAACAATTTATGCCCATGTTGAAATTGGAGTTCCAGGACACAGTGGTGGCACATCACATCTGCTTGGAAAAGGAACCTTTTCTTCCCCTCAACCTTACTTCACACAAGGAAATGTATCAATAGGTTGATCCAGTGACTCTCAGCAGTATGAGTATTCCCTCAGAGGCCATTTTCCTACCCTGACCACAGTGTGCTTTTGCACGTTGACCTGCTATTCAGTTCCCGATGCTTTCCAGGCTGAGTTGAAACTGTGGCTACCGGATATGAACCCTACCCTAGGATGCTCATGGCCTGTCACATGCATCTCTCTTTTTTTATATCTAGAGAGTATGTATGCAAATGCTTTCCTGTGTGTTATCCCAGTTGACTGAGGGCACCAGAGCAACTGAGAGACAAAGTCTGAGCAATATTTTTCCTCCCGATACACCTCGAAATCCAGCTAGAAGAGGGATTCTTCGAACCCCACGAAAATTAATTCCTGCCATATCTTATCAAACAATCGGCCATGAGAGAAAGTTTTCCCTACTGGAACATGCACAAGTCACTCCAAATTTTGTGGCTGTGAACTGAAAGCAATTCTTTCTCCACCTTCCAATGTTTGCTCAGGTGCAGTTTGATTTCCACGTGGACTGATTGAGGAGAACCTGCCTCAACCAGCGAGCTAACAGGAGCCATCAACCAGCTCACACTGACTGCAAACAAAGTCCTCGTCCCGAAAGAGTCTGTTACATGAAAGTGCACAACATAAAACCATCTTTGTATTTGTGACTTACTGTAAGTCCTTAGGAGGTTTGCCTTTAAGGATGACTACATTTTTAATCAATCAGCAAGGCATGCAGTATGTAAAGTTCATGCTAGCTTGAGCGGCAAGCGCACTGTGTTTTTCCCCTGGTGAGCAACCCCCTCTCAGCCCCTGAGCTTTAGCTGGTGAGGTTATGCAGCCTTGCCTATTAGGACTGCTCTCAGCCACATGCCTGACTGCACTCTCAAGTCTCAGGGCCAAGAGTAAACTTTGAAGGAACCCTGCCAATTAAATGTAAGCAGAAAACAAAGTCTTCATTTTTCAGCAAAGCTAATGTGGTCAGAAATGTTCTCATGCTGCTGCTACTGATAATTATTATTTTGCATTCAGTAACGATGGCTTTTAACTCAATTTGAATATTAAATTCTGTCATGAAAATGAAGGTATCTAAAAATGAGAGTTGATCAGATTGTCATGGGTAAATAGAAGAAATACATTTTACTACTGGTGAAAAGTGAGCTGTTCTGTGACAAATGTTTTTTGGGGATCTTACAGGAAAAAAAAAAAAAGCTTAGACGGCATGCATTATCTACAACAGGCAAAGACAAAACATTCATAGCCCAGATGAATTCCAGTAAACCCTTTATATCATTTCATAGTCCAAAGAGACTACAGCAGGTTGCAAAAAACATATTTGAGGAATGACATACAGAATTTAATAGAATATACTTGGATTAGTTTTTGTACTTTCTCCATTCAAATATAATTGTTTCAGTCCTCAGTTCAGATACAATAATGTTCCAATTTCAGCGTTTAATTGTTCTGCTAGATTGTGACCCTGCCTACAATGAATCTAACAGCACAGACAGTCTCCAAAGAGGTCTTAACTTAAAAATGACAACATTTTCAATCCCTTTATCTTCTTTTTCTTTTCAACATTAAAAGCAAGTGGTGTACATACAACTGGAAAACTCCAGTGCTCCTTGATTGTAATCTTGCTACTCTATGAGACAGCTAAAAGCTATGGCAGGGGAGATGGTCATCTGATTGTCAGAGCTTGCCCAGAGCTTCTAGTGCAGTCTTGGCACCAAGAGAAGCAAGAAGGTTATGAAAAATTTCAGAATGTCCCAGACAGATGCTTGGTTGCCTGCTGCACTGCATCAATAGATTTCTCGGAAACAGACCTTGTGGGAATATATTGGATTCATTTCTCTTGGGGCATCCTAAGACCCTCATGAAGGTCTCGGGTAGGTGCCAAACAAAAGGGAGAACAAAGTATTCTGCTTTTAAAAGCCCTTCAAAAAAGATTAGATGAACTTCAGCTTAAAAGGGAAGTAAGAATATGACCATTCCAAAGGGATGCTTGTAATTTCTACCATGATTTCCATAATTCAATACCTTACAATTATGCATTGCAAAGTCATCTGAAAGTACCAATAAAGACAGATTGATTACTTTATTTGTATACATTGCTATGAGACATTATCATTCAATGCTGCCAGAGCCAGTTCCATGCCAGCCCTTGATCTAAAATTAGACTAAGGACAAGGAAGTGTTCTTTCCTCTACAGTGATCACCTAAACCCAAATGAGCCAACAGAGGCTGAGAGACCATAAAGCAGTTGGTACCAATGGATGTTTGCTGATGAAAAACCAGAGGACCTCCAAACAGGCCCCTTGGAACTTTCTTGAGAACATACAGAAATTTCAGCACCTAGTCAGCAAAGTGCTCAAAATATTCACTAGGGACAGGGCTTGAAATTTACCCAGAGAAGGTAACTAGGCAGGGGAGACAGACTGTGCAGCAGCGTGAAGGACTCAGAGTGGTTTTGGTTTCCCCAATACATCATCGGTCATAACAGAAGTAGAAGGTATTCTGCATTGACTTCTGCTCCCTGCAGTTGCTCCTCTGAGAATAACAGAGATCTCACAGTCTCCATCCCTGCAGCTCTTCCCTGCCTGGGCAGTGCAGAAAATCTCAGCCTTGTGCCTGGGCAGTGCCATTTCACAGATAATGAGTAGAGGGTCAAGGAAATACCTTTTGGCTCTTACTTCCAAAGGCAGGTTTGGCACTTCTTCACACCCCCTGACTGCTCTTGAATTCAAGCACTTGCTTAAAGTAGGGAATCTGTTTGTTGCTCTCTGGAAAACAATGCCTTCCATACAACCCTGATGCTGCGCAGATATCAGGTACTGAGCGCTCAGCCTGCACCACAGCTGCTCCATCCAGGAGCACCTGTGAGGAGAGCTTGCTCAAAGGATTGTCCTCATCTAACTCCACAAATGCTCAGCCTGCTTTCACCTTAAGACACAAGATGGGTTTGTACGTGTGTATCTCAAGTCATTTCTGTGCACACTTCATGTGCGCCTCAGCCCAGATCCATGAGTGTGTGTGCATGCAGATAGATAAACAGATAATCTGGAATTGTTTCAAAGCAAGGGAAACATTTCTCTTTCTTCCTTTCTAGTCATTTTGCAACAACTTGGCCTTGGGATCTTCCAGGGAGCTGTGTGTATATATGAGTGACACACTTGCCTGTTTTCACAGCTCCTGCCTTATGTCAATTTAAGCATCTTTCCTACACCTGGAGGAGTTCAACAAACATCAGCTCACAGGTGTCACCCTCCACTGGCTGAAGGCTGGCTCCAGAGAGTCTAGCCAATATCTGCTTTGGCTATTAACAACCTTAGAGAGGCCAAGCTCAGTGTGTGTGGGGAAGCAGGGGGAGGAAAAGGTGGAAGGAAAAGGAAGGGGGGTTACATGTATGTGCGTGTGCATTTGCTGCTGCTTTAACTTTCCATCCATTTAAGAGTTTAAATACTACTCAAGCACTTAAAAAAACATTAGGACACATTCCAGCTTTCTCTGCCAGTCAGAGGAAAAAAATGTTTGAAACCCTGCATCTCAGCACCCCAAGGGCTTTATGATTTGTTAGGTTTAGTAGTTCAGAGGATTAAAAAGACAGAAATATTAGTAGAAAAAGAAGAGGAAAAAGTCAATGTATTCACTGAAGCAAATCTAATGGGTTGCTGGGCCAGAGAAGAAAAGGTTCTACTACCTGACTGAATCTTATTTATATTTCTTGCTCCACAATAAAAAATAATTTTCTAGACGTTCCCCCCCCTATTTTTTTTTGCTATGCTAGTCACATTTCCTAAATCCTTTATCAACGACTGCTCTGCATATGAATGGGCTGTAATTGAACTGTCACATTCATGAAGGTCAGTAACCTTTCATTAGGAAGAATGTGTCTTTCTTGATAAATTGCAAAGTCCCTGAGGATTTGAAAGCATTTTTTTTTATTTCATTCTTTCAAATATATCTTAACAATCTAACACAGATCTTTCTCTCTTTTCATAGTACTCTGACAAACCCCTTGTCTTTATCTTTGTCATAGGCAGTCCCATGCAAAATATTCAATCACAAGCTTTCACTGTGACCTTCTTAAAAACAAAATGGGAAGTATAAGCCCCCCACCCTCAACCCCTCGCTTTGAATTGCAGATAGCTAATACTTCTGCTTAAAAATTCCCAAAAGTCAAAACCTCGAGATTAGAAGCTTTGCCATGTCCTTGCTTCTTCAGATTGATTTGAGTTTCTACTGTAATGCCACCTAAGTCACACTCTGTTGGCGCCAGTATATCAGTCCATCTTCTTGGTGTGTCCATTCATGTGCAGAGATGGACAGACCAATACACCAAGTAGTGACAGGCTATATGAGAAAAACAAATTGGGGGAGAGAATGGTGCTTAAAAAAACATATTTAGTACTGCAGACAGTTTTCAATCCCTGCCACAGGTTATCTGCATGCAATTAATTCTTCCCTATCTAAGGAAAAAAAGCTTTTCAGAGGGCTGGTTTTGCACGTTGATCTGCACCCTGACACAGCAGGGGCCTTAAAAGAAACTGACTGGCTGCCAAGTTCATAACTGCTGCCAGAAGTTCAGTTCCTCCTCCAGATTCCAATCAGAAAGCATGCAGCAGGATGCAGGGAAATGTGTTGAGCTTTCCACCCTTACCAGTGCAAAGGTGCCTTCAGAAGTGTTAAAATGCTACCAAGGCTGCTGGGGCAGAAGCCATCTGTTCCTGTGCCATGTTCTAGCTAGCTAAGCCTAGTGCCCGTCTTCAGCCAGTTGACTGGCTGGGGATTGACTGTCAAGGGGTCAGAAAAAAGGCAACTTGGTGAAAAGCCAGCCATGATCAAGATAGAACAGCACCACAACATGAAGAAGGTGATTCCTGATAAATGGAAGCAAGCATCTGGCCTTCTGTGTTAGCTACTCAAATGCTTCAAAAAGTAACATGATTTACAGGTTCTGGAAAGCTGGCAGAAGACAGTCCTTTTATTGTCAGCACCCATAAAATTGTGGTGATTTAAGGTTCACCCCATAAGATGGAATATAGAGGAAAGAGGAACAAGGCATAATTGCTAAGCAGTTGAAATACTTTGATGGTACAGGCTACACTGGAAGCTTTTTAGCTGGAAGGAAAAAAGAAGCAAACATTTCTTTTGATTTTTTTCAGGAATGATTGAAGAATTAATACTTTAATTAGGCTTAACTCACTTTTCTGAAGACTTCTCTCAACTAGTGAATTCTGTTGGGTTCATATGCCCAGCTTTGAATGGGAATCATTTACTGCAGTACCACAGAATGGATCTTCTTACACCAGTAGCAGAAGTCATAGAAAAAAGACTCTCACAAAGCAAAACACTATGAGTTCTACCTGACTTCCATATTAACATCCTCCTTCAGCAGCAAGAGTATGTTTAAATTCATATGGAGAGGGTCTTTATTTAAAAGCTAGATGTCCTCTCATGCTCCAGTTCCGCAATTGTTTTCTAGACACAGAGTTCATGGGGAAGGGTAGCCAGGGGTGTCCAGAAGCATAAATCAGCCTAGACAATTCATCATCTGAATTCTCTCTACCACTGGTGAAGTAAGGTACTTGGGATAACACTGTGAAGAACTTCAGCTACAGACTTCATCAGTAGCCAAAGGTATGTGGCAAACAGCACCTAGGACTTTAAAACAACAGAAAGGCCTTCACAGACCATCACTTTCAGTGCTACCACATTCAGGCTGCTCAGTCTAAGAGTATAACGTAGAAACCCCCACTACAGTGGCATCTAAGGTCAGTAAGCAAAGAGTGATTTCGACTTCTAGTGAGCAGGGGCCATGATACATCAAGCAGGACTGACTTCTCTACGTGCCTGACTTCGGTACCAAGCTGACTTTTCTTTCTGCTGACTGCACAGGAAGCCAAGGTCTAGCAATTTGGCAAGGTGTGCAGAATTGCTCACCAGTCTCTTGACCTGACACACTGTCCTTGTGCCTGTTTCTTACTGGGCAACACGAATACAGCTCCCAGTTTCTAGCTCCCAGCATCATTGATGCTGTGTGGAATATATAAATAAGTTCCTTTGTGGTACTTTTCAACTGCACATCAGGAGATGACTTTGTAGGAACTGCTTTACTAGACAGAGTAAGCAAAGAAGAAAAAATAAGTTATATTTTAATGTAAAGCACATTAAGTGTTGGACCACTTAATGTTGTCCAAGTTAAGGACGAGATTTCCCAAGTGTTAATTTGAAGATCATTGATGATTTAATCTCCTGAAATGTATTTGGGTGTGCTAGTGATCTGGAGAATATTTTCAGGCAAGTGCCCAATCATCCAGTACTTTCAGTTGCCAAAAAAACAGAATTAACTGACAGTCAAATCAATTCAAGTGGAAGACCACAATCTTGGGAAAGAACTTTCATCAAAATAACTATTTCTGTAGATATTTTCTAGCATGCCTGCCCTAAAATGCCCCATAGGCAATAATTCCTAAGGTGTACTGTTATTTTTCTTCTCAGAGAAAATGTTAATAGCCAAGTGGATATGAGGTTACTACTTAAAAATCTCTGGAAAGCTGATTATTTGATTCATGCACTTTGGTCCTCTGTCCAGTGCATACAAATTTCTTTCCTCACTTGTAATTGGAGGTAGTTTCCTGCATCGCAGTACTCAGATCATACACAGCTAAACCTTTCTGTATATCAGGGAATTCAGATTTCAAGATTTCAGTTGATAACTGTATATGGAAAAACAACAGAGCAGTATATCACCTCACTGTATATATCCAGACCAAAACAATGAGACTTCTCAAGCACTCCATACTATGTATAAAATAAAAGTCATTAAAGAATTTGTTTCGAAGTGTGTTAAGCATTTTCCAGGCAGGCGGTGAATAAATCCACTTTACCACTTCATGGCTTTACAAAGAAGCCCATCCATTAACATGGGAACCCTCTTGTTTGCATTTCTTAACAGCTGACATTTGTACCTTTGGAAGGAAAGTGAAGGGCATCTCATTGCCTCATTGTTTAAATCAGTGTGAAAATAATGGGGATGATAGGGAATTGGAGCTAATTTCCTTTGTCTCCTATTCAGCAGATAATGGTGGTATGTGTGGGATGCTAAAGGCCAGGCAGAGGAGGTGACCTGAAGATGACTTCATTCTTATGAGGTTTATCAAAGGCTCCTGTCAGTCAAATGCATGCTGAGAGACTGGGGACTGGCCATCTGGTCCAAAGTTAATCAAAGAGGAAAAAGGAAAGTGAGGAGGTGAAAAATCCCCCTGTCAGCTTTGTGGAAGGTGGAGGGAGAGGCAGACAGAAGAGGGAACTCTTGTGCTCCAGCAGCCCAGCACCCAGACTTGATGGCTGCAGAGGAGACACGAAGCAGAGTGGGGTGGAGGAGCAGCAGGGAAAGGGAAAGATCCTGTTGTTTTGAAATTTCCCTGGGATGATCCCACACCAGCTTTAAGTGGCAAGCCTGAAGGTCACTGCTGCTGTTAGCCATGCAGAGCATAAGCAGAATTGTTCCACTTGTCCTCAGAAAAAAAAAGGGGGAGTGACTGACTCACAGTAGGGAACCGGTGTAATATAAAGCACAGGGTTTTCTGTCACAGAGCCAGACTTCCTTCCTCTGAGTTTTGCTTCTTGCATGCAGGAACAAGAGGTACAGCCATGCCACCTTCATGTCCTGAAGATTCAACCATACCCAACTCCTCACCTGCTACCCCCTTCACCCCCTGGGCTCAAAACCAGGTGTCCTGCAAGCACTACCCACATCCAAGAGATTGGCATAGTTTGCCCATAATGGCTTTTCTGTCAATACTGACCCACATGCATTTTCGCACTGCGCATAAAGTAAGAGGGGTATATCAACATTTTATCAACAAACATTTATCAAGAAACTACTCGGATTGTGCTGGGCATCACACAATGCTTGTACATGAAAGTGAGTGCACCAATCAGGTAACTAAAATAATGTTTAAATGTGTGTGCGTGTGTTATGCAAAGATACATTCCTTCACCAAAGATGCATTCTGAAGTAAAACACCAGAGTGTGACAGCCTGATTTCCATAACTAGCCCTGTTCAGCTGCTCAAATCAGCTAAATAGAGACATATTTTTAAAACTACAAATGTCCAGATTGTGAATCCTTCCTTCATGCTGGCAAGTAGTCATGTTAATGAGAAGTCTCCTTGACTCCAGGGGAAAAATTCTTGCCAGCAAAGGTTTCACAATCCCAGCCCTAAACATTTCTAAAATGATTAACCAATGTGAAGTAACTNTTTTTTGTTTTTTTTTTTAAAGGCTGCAGATTAAGATTTAGCCCTAAATGTGTTCATGGAATTAGCAGAATAAGGGATGAATGTGCTTCCTGTAGTACCCACACCCACACCCAGAGGCTCCTCCCCTCAGGACAGAAACATCCTAAACCAAAGAGAATGAGAACAAAAGAGTTTGGCTGCCTCATATACCTGGGGGTGGGACTTGCTTCTCCATCAAATTTCCATTCTGCATCTTCCTCGGGTCGGGGTCCAGCCAGGCCCCCATAGAGAGGAACATATGGAAAACAGTGGCAACGACTTCTGCTCTACCTGCAGCTTTGCTGAGCTGAGTCTCCTCCAATGCCCTGTTTGGGAGCATCACTTTGCGTGGCCAAGTGCTGCAAAATAGAGCTGAGAATAGTGAGAGCAGAATCAGACAGGACTTTAAAACCAAACCTTTACAAAGCACCTAATCCAAGCAACCTCTGCTTAACAGAGGATTTCAGTCAAAGATATACATCTCTGTCTGTACATACACAGTATAAACGCAACTATACACTCACTGCTTGCTGCCTTCCTATTTTTATTGAGTTTTTAAAATAGCAAGCAACCTGCTGCACATTAGGCAGCCCGAAACAGGCACAGCCAAAAATGAGCAAGGGTGGATAGGTATCGGTACATCTAGAATTTTCTTGCTGCTAATGTCTGATGTGACCCTTTTGCATGGCAATAAAAGCCAGAGAACAACCTCAGGTACGAAACATGCACTCTGCTTTTACATACCCCAGCCTGCATTTACTCTCTACTGAACTGCTTTACCTGAGCTGTGATGACTTCAGAAGGAAGGGAGTTAATAGCACTAAGCGTTCTTTTTCAGTTTTGTTTTTATCTGCACAGCTCTAGATCTCAGAGAAATATGACTAAGAAAATGATCTTTCCCAAACCCTGGAAACAAAATGGAGCCATTTGGATCCCAACATAAAAACAAGCATCAGCATGTCTAAAATTCTCTTCTGGCTATCATTAAAGATCATGAGCAACTACGACACGACTGTTTCTGTCTTTATGACATGAAACATGCCGACATTTAGAAATGGGCTGACAGAAAATTCAGCAAGGAAATTTCACCTAAAACCTTCTATCCCCTGGAAAAATTAGGTATTTTTATCGGGCAGCAAGCCATTATCATATTATTTATGGTTCCCCTTGCGCTGTTCCTGCTGGATCTCACGGAAGGAAAAAGCTTTAGGCTTACCTGTGTCTGGCACGGATCCCTAGTCTAACACATTGGTTGAATACACAGGCATGAACATGCTGTCATCAGCATGTCCTCCTCCTTCTTGTGGGCTTGAAATAATTCGATATGCCAAATTAGACAATGCCCTAAATCAATCAGTAGCTCCATTTTCATCAGTGGCTGACACTATTTCCTAAAGCAGGTAGGAGATTTAGCTACCTAAACCTAAACTGATGGAAGATAAGAGACCACATCCTCTTGAAGAGGTTGAGAACGTCGAACTGTGCTCTTTTCCCCACACTTTCCCCAACTTCCTCATTTCTAGTTAGAAATCACATAATTGCAATTTTCACGATGTTAAGTAATTTCTGAAGGACTTTTTCAACTTCTCTGTTATACTTCATGGTCAACAGCACGCATGCTGAACATATGCTTTAATGATAGCCACAGCAAAAATTCACACAGAAACAGTTTTCTTTCAAACATTCCAGAATAGTAAGGAGTTCAGGGAGGGGAGTTAGCAGCACTAATACAATTTATTAGACAAACCCTATGTGGATGCCATGGCAGGTCTGCTATCAAAGGCAAAAACCTTCAGGCTTTTTACATCCCATAATCCCAATGAAAGCCTGCTTTTGCAGATACCCTGCAGTTCATGAATCACTGGCTGTAGCATACAAAATCCCCTATTTAAGTAATTACTGTACAATAGACAAATCTGCACAGTGGCTGATGTTATATAAAATATTCCAAGGCAGTCTCAAAACCACAACATATAAAAAAAATCTCAACTGGAAACAAGTGTCTTTCAGTGAGTATATATTGTGAAATAGGGGTTGCTGTGATCTAATCATATTAGGTCTGTCCTAAGGACTGGAAAAGGTCTGGCAATAGAGCAACCCAAGCCAGTCACGGACACTGAATGGCTCCTATCTCTAGACATTCTTTGTTTTCACTTGGGCTTCAATACACCCTCAAGCTCCGGATTTTTACATAATTGGATGGTTCTATTATTGCCAACTTAGTTTTCAAACATCAAAGAACACAGAATCTCTCAAATCCATGCATTGCCTGAATAACAGGCCTGGCTTCCTGGCTTCCATTTATTAGGCAAAATGAACAAAAAGCCCAGTATTTTTAGGAAGATACCAAACCTAAACCCTGGTCTTGGCCGTGCATTGCCTTGGTAATGGAGCTGGCTTCCACATCTTCATCAGAATGAACCAAAAGCTTGATATGTTAGGAAGACAACAAAATTTCACCAGAGTCTTATCTCTGTACTTGGATCTGATATATCCCCACACCTGGAAGGTTCAGCTTCTACATTCAGCAACAAGGAAGATAGGTTTTCTTTCATGAGGAACCATTATTTGCCTAACTGTGGTTTCATCTAGACGAATTACTTCACCAAAGCTTGTACCCTTCAGCTAGTCTCTAAATCAGACTTGGAGTGACAGGCGGGTGGCATTTTGCCAAGTCACTTCCAGAGCAGACCAGCAAAGCTCAGTCATACCCACATAATCAGAAAACAAACAAAAAAGGATAAAGAAGGGCAGAACTGTGTTACAATTTACAGAGAGTGATGAATATGTTCAATTTGGATTAATTATAAAATATGTTCTATTCATCTACTTACAATTTAAGATCTGGCAAATGGCACAGCAGAAAAAAAAATCTGAACTGGAAAATTAGCACTACTTTAATTGCAAGACTACTGACTTTCCTCTTCCTTTCAAAGGAAGTACACAGAACTTCTTCAGTGCAAGCCGTGCCTTTGGAAATGTTGATCTGAATCAGAGAGCGTTTTCAGAAATCTCCTGTACCTCCCACAATGTCCAAGGTTAATTATTATATATGTTATTTTCTTGGTCTTGGTGCAAGAAATCTGCAGGACAGTTGGAACTTGGTTCGCAAAAAGAAAAATTATAGCAGTCCACAAAACAGAAGGTCAATCAATGTTTTGGAAGTGCTTTTTGAACTGGAAATCTTTCTCTGAAGTATTTCTCTACAGCCTAATAAAACATTACATGCTGGCGGAATTTTGTCCTTTTAAAGTTGGCAATGCTTTCTTTGCCAAAGAGTAAGTTTTATTCAGGTTTAATTTGATTTCAGTGCTCCTCCCAAAATCAATATAATCACTCCAGTGCAGTTTGACAGGTTCCTGAGATAGTGTAAATTAAGTGACCCACAGCAACCGAGGCACAAACACCAACTACACAGCGAAAACGTGGAGGGACAGCAATTACCAGCAAAAAAGCAAAATCTGGCAAAGGCTGTCTGTGTTAGGTTTGTGTGGAGCTCCCAGGCAGGCTGTTAAATCGGGCATAAGTTTTTGTTTGAAGGAAGGCAGAGCTATGATGCAGAAGACTTTTCTGGGTTAGGTCTGCCTTTTTGCTACAAGCATCAGTCACAGAGTACAAGCGGTTTAAGACACAGTGAAGAGTTTGGCAGAAATCTGGACTGCTCTGTATGTGGGATGTTGTGATTCCTCCAGCTGCAATTCCCTAGGATGCATTTCACCTAGCCAACACCTGACAGGAAATATTTAGGAGGTTATAAGTCTTCTTTAGAAGAAAATTACAGCAGGAAGAGGTCCAATATAACAACTGAAACATGAAAGAAAAAGCTTTCTCACAGTTTGTGTTCTAGGTGCCTGGCTGAAATCCTGGCTCCATAAAAAGTCTTTTACTGTGCACTTCCAGGATGCCAGGTTTGTCAACATCTAGCTAGCTTTCGTATATATTTGACCTACTATGTTGCCTAGCATTATAGTCAAAGAATAATAGATTCAATCTCAGTGTGAAGAAGAAACACAGTACACACTGAGATGGTTTGCACAGCCCAGTTCATCTCAGGAGGCACCCATTTTATACACAAAGAAGGTGTCCCCATCCTTGTCATTTATTGGATTTATTTGACAGAGGCTGGGAGGGAGAACTTTGAGAGCATTTTTTGACACAGTTGATGTGTTGATGCTGATCTTATTTTTTCTCTAACAAGTTTTATTGACTCAATAGATTACCAAGATTTTAGATTCAGGGATCACATCGCTACGGCATGACAACTGATTTGTCTGCTGTAACAGAGACACAGTTGTACCATAACTGTTCCACAGTATCTAATCAACCCTTTTCATGCACATATAGGTTACTTGGAGGCTTTAATTTAAGAACAGAACAAAATATCCAGCCTTATGAAAAAGGGTAGTTGTGGCTGTCATACAGATGTTTTTTTGAAAAATCCCTAACTCACAAAGAAAATCAGAGAGGTGGGAAAGAATGGGTACAGCCTATTCATTCCTACCATTTCATGTCAGTTTAACAAACCCATTGCTGTGAAATTGCAGCAGTATCAACAAACAAGATTGTCAGTGTCATCTTCTCCTCATCATTTAAGCCCAAGAAACAGAAACAAAATTTTTAAAAGCTGGCATTTTTTTCCCAAGGCATGTCCAATACCTAATATCAGCCTTTCTTCCTGTGTTCCTGGTCAAACTATCAATGTGAATGAGCACTGGAGTGAGTGTCCATCCTGGCAGGGTATATGAACTCATAGAACCACGACTGAGACTAGAACATAGCTTCCAGAAAAAAACAGGCATTAACCTATGTCTTTTTTCTTGTACTTCCTGATAGCCCGCACCCTTCCAAAATACAGAGAATGAAAAGACCATCAGAAGAAAGTAGCATAAAATGAAAGAAAAAAATTCCCATGGTTCTGATAATAATTTGGAATATTCCAGATAGCCACCAAACTCAAGCAGGGATCTTTGATCTATTGTGCTGTATTATGTGACTTCAAGAAAATGAGATGGGAAGGTAAATATACAAAGCAGGATTTTGCAAGATGCTGGGTAAAGAGGGACAAAACCCCTTTTTATGGTTGTCAGGAAAAAGGAGGGTGACATTCTTACAGAGTTAGAAGGAGGTCAATAAATCATCATCCTTATCTTGCAAACAGTGCCTGTGACTTCAAAAATTAGCTCATTTATTCTGCACAATTAAATTTATTGAAGTGTGACAGAAAAAGTTTAGCAATCGCTGATGCAGAAAGGCAGCAACAACGGAGGCAGGCAACTGACTGAATGACACAATTAGTTGATTTTCATTTTATTTATCAATATAATTATTTAATTGCATTCATCTTATTTCACAGATTTTTACCATTATTAGAGCCCAGGCCTCAAGGGGAACAGTTAGTTGAAATTTTCAGTCTAACTTAATATGATTATCGAGCTGGTAATAAAAGAAAAGTTCTATAAAGCGCTACACAATCTTGTTTTCAATGTCACCCCACCATCCAGCTCTGAAATCCAGAAACCTTTCACGTAAAAGCAGTAAATTGAATGTGAATTGTGAACGTCCTACATTCCCCAGGTGGCAACCAAACCTGTGTTTGTGGGATCCCACCTTGATGTGACCTTAAAGGAGCCAAGAATCTGTCTGAATTTTAAACTCAGGTATATGTTTCTTTCTTAAAAATTTCTCCAAACAAACAAAACCCCCAACTAAACGAAAACCAACCAACCAGCCAAAAAAAAACCCCTCAAGAAAACCTCATTGTATCATCTTTGACCCCACCCCTATGACAAGGTTCAGTAAACTTATTTGTAACTGCTGTGAAAGCAGTGCAAGAATATTAGAGAAAGACTGCCATGCCAGAGGAACAGTGAATGAGTATGGTTCATATGCAAAAGTACCACACTGGCCATTTTTGATACACACTGAAAAAATATTATTCCAAAACTTCTGACAGGTTTTTTTGTTTTGTTTTGTTTTGGTTTTTTTAACAAAATACATTAAAAACTATTTACAAATTAGAGAGGTTAGCAAAAGTTATTTTTCTTCCTGTCCAGTCCAGTTTAGAAGCCTCTAGATTACTCTAAGTTGCTCTGGCACACTTCTTGGCATGCCTTCCTGTCAATCACAATGTCTGGTTTTAAACTTGTAAGAGACAGAATGAGAAAGGCTGGACCTGACTCACGCACGTATTCCACCCTTGCTTTCTACATACATAAGGAATCAGGCATATGTTCAGCAGTAAGCTATATAATAATTCATGTCCTTTCTCACAGGTTCAGGAAATTAGACCACATGCTATTGCAAGTGTCTAACTTTTCCAATGTTTTGAAAGATTATTTCCATTGCAACTAGCTTATTCAGTTCTACCCTCCACTTAGCATTCCATAAAAATTAATTTATTTGATCTGAGAAAAAGACATACGGGCCATTTTTTTTCTAAATGTTGGTCAAAGTGTCATGGAGCATTGCCTAAAGCATTAAAAAATGGAAAGGATCCAACATAATTCTATAGCCATAATTAATAAGAATGAATATTATTACTTATGATCAATGAGTGATTTTGGGTGTTAAGAGGCTTCCAGAATTCCCACTGACTTAAACAATATGTTCCAGTTACTAGTATCTTGATGTCTATGTAGGCTCAGACTGTATTTTGGGAATTTAGTGTACTGACTTCTTCAGAAATGGGCAGGAAGAGAAGTTTTTATCTGTAAAACATATAAATTATTAGTGCTAATAAACTGGATCTCACTGGGACTATTTGACTTAAATTTGATGTGCATTATCTAAAGAAAAAGGGATCAAAAGAAAGAAAACCGTGTATTGCACATTTTCCTCTGTGTGTTTCTTTGGGGCAAAGCCTGGAAAGTTGCCTTTCCATTTATGAAGAAATATGCGCCCCACTGGGACCTGGAGTTGGTGGAAACCATTCCATAGCAGCACCATGCAGTGAGCTGCCCGCCTCCAGCCGTGCAGGAGCAGCAGATGAGCCTTCTCTTCAGCACTAGAAAAGATATAACAAAGGGGCAGGTGGGTACCAATAGGGATCAAAGGACAGAAGATAACTTTAATGGTTTAATTGACTGAAGATATTTCCATTGTGGTCAAGACAAGCAGAATCTTCACGGCTTTTGTTTGTACTTGGCTTAAATAGAGGAGAAGAGAATACCTTCAAGGATTAACTTCCCACAATCTCTGCAGGATTCAGCAAGGCTCTCATCAGCTGGGAGGAGCAGCATATGAGCACAGGAAAAGGGGTTCTGGACCTGAGGGAGTATTCAGCAGTTCAATAACTACGTCAGATTTCTGTGGTACTTTTCATTCCAATAACCTCAAATCATCTTGCAATGAAAAAGCTTTCTTGTGTTATGAGATCCCAATTCAGCAGGTAAACCTCCCTTATTCAGAGCCCCTCAGAAGGATTTTGAACAAAAAACAACTGGATTTTACTAGAATATAAATGAGAATTCTTAATTTCTCACAGAATTATCAGGGCTGGAAGAGACCTTGAACGTCATTTAGTCCAACCGTCAACTCAGCACCGCCATAGTTACCCCTAGAGCTACTCACCTGCCACAAGTCTCTCCAACACTTCCAGAGATGTGACTTCAGCACCTCCCTGGGCAACTTTATTCAGGGCTTAGCCACTCTTTAAATGATTTTTTTATTTCTAATATCTAGCTGGAACCTCCCCTGGTGCAACTTAAGTCTGTCTCCTCTTGTCCTTTCACTTGGTACATGGCAGAAGAGGTGACCCCACCTCACTGCAACCTCCTTTCAGGCAGTGGTAGAGAGCAATGAGGTCCCCTCTGAGCCTCCTTTTCTCCAGGCTCCCTCACCCAGTCCTCAAAAGACAGGTTTTCTAGACCCTTCACCAACTTCCTTGCCCTGGTGTGTATATGCTCCAGACCCTCAATGTCCTTTTTGAAGTGAGGTGCCCAGAACTGAACACAGATTTTGAGACATGGCCTCACCAGTGCTGGGGCAGAAAATCACTGCCCAGGTCCTGCTGGGCACACTATTGCTGACACAGGCCAGGATGCCATTGGCCTTCTTGGCCACCCAGGCACACCCTGGTTCATGTTCAGTGACTGTCAACCAGCACCCCAAGTCCCTTTCTGCTCTCTCAGAGTGACAGCTCTCAAGCCACTCTGCCCAAAGGCTGTAGTGCTGGCTTGGGTTCTTGTGAGTGCAGGACCCAGCTCTTTGCCTTGTTGGAGGTCACGTAGCTGGCTCCAGCCCACTGACCCAGTCCATCGAGACCTCTCTGTACAGCCTTCCCGCCCTCCAGCAAACCAACAGCCCCACCTAACTTGATGCTGTCTGTGAAATAACTGGGGATGCACTCAGCCCCCTTGTCCAAATCACCGATAAAGGTGTTAAACAGGACCAGCCCAAAAGCTGGGTCCTGTGGAACACCACTGGCGACCTGCTGCCAAATTAGTTCCACTCAGCACCACTCTCTGGGCCAGACTATCCAGCCAGTTTTTCACAAATTGGACTGACTAGGTTAAACACAATCACTATAAAATGGATCACATAAATCCATTTTCCGCTACCCACTGCATCCTTGCTGGGATGCCTTCTATCCTGGTTTCATTCAGCTCAGTCAATCTTTGGACCAGAGCAGGCCATGCATAACCAGTTCTGATCCTCATGAAGCTGCTTCTTCCCATCCCAAAGACACTTATTTATGAATATACTTCTTGCTTTTATTCATTATGTCCCAGCCTGCCCACTGGAAGCCTCTTTTACTCGGCGGTTGCTCCTTCCTGTCTGCCATACCCTACCTCTGCTATGAAGTCACCTTTTCCTTGACACTTCAGGGATAAAAAGAGTAGAAGGAATCATCTTCCTCTCACAAGGGCTGCAACTGGGTCAACTATATTTTATTGCAAAGAAATCTAAACTCTAAACTGAAGATAAGTAAAATAGACACTGTCAGTTGAACCTTGGCATTATCCTAATTTTTCAGTTGGGAAACAGGAGCCAGGAAAAGGAAACATCTAAGATAATAAAGATTAGTGTGAGGCCTCTGACTTCCTAGGTGCCTTGCTCAATTCTCCAACTTGGCTGGCTTTTATGGCATGCCATAAAAATTTAGATGAGTCTGTTTTAGTCTTCCATATCCTGGAAATGCTCAGAGAACTTACCCACTCACCACTCAAAAAATGTTGTTCCTGTGCATATATAGAGCATTTGGCTTAATTAATCTGATGTACAACATTGCATGTTAAAAATGTCGAAAGCCTGAAGGACGCTTTTCTCCACCCACAGCAATCAACAATGCTTTGTTTTTCTCTCTATTTCTCAAAATAAAAACTTCACCAGGCCAGTATAGTTCAGTGATTAATTTGATTTTTGACTGATTTCACAGCCTTCCCAGATTAACCCTGTGGACTGCTATATAACCATCAGGCCTTTGAGCTGACTTTTCATTCCAAATCAATGTTTTCTAAATAATTATTTACCCATGAACAGGTCATAGAGGCCCTATGGCAATGTTTTTCTCTGGCTTCCATATGCAGAATCATTGCTCAAAAGGGCAATGTGCCTCGGGTTTCCAGACTGCTCACCAATTCATCTTTTCTTTAAGCCACATTATGCATAAGCATTAATGTGCAGCACCAGATCTGGAGAAAGCCTGTCCAGCTCTTCAGAGGAAACAAATTAATTGAATACCATCAGTGAGAACAAAGTGCAGAGGCACCCTGGGTGTGTGAAGTTCCTGAACCCCTCCTAAGCTTTTCAACTAACAGGGGCTCAGGCAACAGTAAACAGCAGTTCTGAAAAGCACATGGAGCCGTGAAATTTCATTTTTCTATATACGAGTTTTATCCAAAAAAGATTTGAAGATTTACAAGCCAGCCTGGAACATTCAGCATTCTGATGCTACAGGAGACTGCCAATAGGAATTGTTCCAGACCTGAAACTGGGCAAGCAGGAGGAAAGGGAGACGATCACAGAGGTGAGTCCACAACATGAAGTGTAGGCAAAGTGTTAGAGTTGCACAGTGTTTTAGGGTGAAGGAACCCACTCCTCCGCATGGTTTCTGCTGGATTGAGTAACACCTCCACTTGGACCTGCCCTGAATTCAAACACAAAACAAAATTCCCTTACAAGAAAGTTCAAGTGCTTCAAAAGGTGGCTCAGTTCTGTCAACTCCATCTTCCCCACCAGTGTTCTGCCCACCAAGTTCCTTGCAGTGTCTCTCAAATTATAAATAGCTCAGCATGACAGATCTGACCTTCACCTAGGCTGAGTTTAGTAGGTATAGGGGCAGTTTGCTGCTCCTTCAAAGCTGGTAACCTGGACATGGCAGTGGGCTGCATGTGTAAGGGACAATAATTGGAGCCGACGCGTGTTAGAGTGAACACGTAGCAGGGCCATGAGCTGAGTTTGTGACTCTTCTCCTTGGCTCTGATGAGATTGTGCAGAGTAGGACATGCACAGGGCCTGTGCCACCACTTACACAAAGTTTCACAATTAATAAAACAGATGATTATGGCTAAAAGTCAGATCCTGAAGGAAATGGGGAATAAACTGTGGAAAATGGAACACTAAAATTCTTTGGGGGAAGTAGTGTTTTGTCCTGTGCCTAACTGCAAACAACATAAATCAACAGAGATCAAAGAAAATGTTCCTTCTCCCTAGCTCTCAAAACCTTTGAACAGCAGGAGACCCACCAGTCTAAGGTTAAACAAAAAAATGAAAGGAGTGATTCGAGTGAGTCAGCCAGTACATGGACTTTAGAAGAGGAAATGCTGTATTTAACAGCCATTACTTGCCTTTATACCATGTAAGATGTCAGAACATCGAGGCTTCCTCTTTGCATCTCAATCACCAGAATTGGGTGGTCAGCAGAGCATCCTGTTGCTGAGCAAAGAGATCACCAACAAGACAAGAGTCAAGCTCTCCACAGCAGTGTGTGGTGGGAAGGCAAGGCACAAGTGGAAAGCAGTCCAGACTGGTTATAAGGATATTTATTTTTACCCTGGGGACAACCAGAGATGCCCAGAGATTGTACAGCCTCCTTGGAGGTTTTCAAGGCCCATTTAGATAAAGCTTTGAGCAGACTGGTCTCATTTTATGGCAGATCCTGTCTAGAGCAGGATGTTGGGCTGGAGACTTCCTGAGATGTTTTCCACCCTAATTGTCCTGTGATCATACTTCCTCTGATATTGTTTGCATATTAACTGATCCTGTATCAGAAAAGAAAGCAGCTCTATAATTGGTAGTAAGGACTCTGTCTCAGAATATTTGAGTTCTTCTGCCTTTTGTAATGGCCAATTAAGTACACTACAATAACATTACAATTGAGATTACCCCTAGATGTCTAAAACCTCTATTTTAATATCCAATTTTGACCTCAGTGTGTAAACAAGCCAGTCCTTTTCAGCACAGAAAGTTTGCATGCTGTACGTACTACATATAGTATGGTGTTTTGATACAGTGATCCATAATAGGAAAAAATACACATGTACAGGAAATTAATCTTCATCTCCTGGAGCTGTTCAAACATCCAAGGTTCCATCAGACTCTTCCAGCTTAGCACCATCTTCCTTTGCATTTCTAGGGGATGAGAACATAAGGAAATGCCATTCCTTTTACAGCTAAATCGTGCTATTACTCCAACTACTTTTGAGATATTGGTACTGTTTGTTCTCCTAGCAGCAACTTTGAGATATTCAAACAGTCACATATTGCTCAGAGAAAATATAGAAGAAAAACAAGCTGAAATTTTGGTGGAGACCTTAATTATGAACATATAAGGATAAGTACATTTTTCTTCCTTAAGTCCAGAATGTCCAGCCTGTACAACACAGCAAGAATTTCTAACCCTTCTCAAGTAATGTCATTGATGCCAGATATTTAGTGCAATGATTTCAGCAGTGAATGTCAAATATCTCTCAAATATTTGCATGCTTCTTAGCTCCTAAACTGACAAGCTTTAATTTAAGCAGATATAAGTGAAATCTGCCACGGCACATGTTGGCTAAGATATTTAAATTATACAGGCCACAACGAGAAAGACACAGAACACATGCAATCCTCATTAGAGTCAGTGTGGCAGGGGCTCTCCTTGTTACAGTTATTTAAACAATAAATTAATTAAAAACTCCCCAAAAAGCCCAAGCACAAAACTATTCAAGATGTGTGGGAAAAATGCCACAGTCTTGCAATCTGCTCTTCCTGGAAAAAATGGCAGTCCTCTCTTTTCATCTTTATTTCTCTTTTCCCTACAGATCTCTTGTGGAGTATATAATACATAACCAAGCAAATGGGGCAACAGAAAGTGTGAGGGCATTAATTCCTGCATCACACCTTTGTGCAGGCTCAATAGACCCCAGCAGTGTAGGCAGTGGCAAACTGAACTGGGGGGCTCCTCAAGTTGCTCTTTCCAATATGAGTCCTTCATATGTCATACCTCCCTCAGTCCATTCTCTTGTCTTTAGCCCATCCCTTAGGGATACAGGAAGCTTCATAGGACGAACACTATGCCCTTTTAGTTTTACTTGTCTCAGGAAAACACTACATGCCAGCCTGTAGCTACCTCTCTTCTCTCCCCCACCCCAAGCTTTTGAGCCTGTTGGCACACTTCAAGCCAGCTACTAGAGGACTAGAAGGTAAAAGATGAAATCCCACAAATCACGCGGAAGTAAGAAGGGAGAAAATAATTGTAGTTCTTTTAACAAAAGAGACTTCTAAGAACTCTTTCTCCATATTTTTAGTCACCAGAGAATCCCCAGAGGCAAGCACTTTGCGGAGTTTCCCAGCTGCGCAGGCAAACCTTGGAATAGAGCTCATTCCTTCTTAGACCCAGGTTAATCCAGCCACAAGATCCAAAGCCATAGAAAACCAGGCTTCCCATGTGCCACTCATTAATTCTAGCAACCAGACCCTAATTTTAGGCCCGCTTTTGGATAGGACAAATTGTTATCTCTACCTGTCTGTTCAAGTCCATGGAGGAGAAAGGACTGGATCTAAACCTGCAGTTAGGTGCCCACAGTGTCGCTTGGATAGGTGGAGAGGCCTGATAGCAAGGGATCTTCTGTCCCTCCTCTAACCACTCAGCTCTCCTCCAGAGCAGTTACTCAGGCACCTTTAATTCATCTGCTGAGCATGTCCAGAAATATAAGTGTTTTGGCTACATTGAGCCAAGCATCTTGGAGCCATCCTACCCCAGAAGGCATTTGAGACTTAGGAACTAGGTCCTCTAGTGCAGACATTCACTCAGCACACAGCTGGTAGAGAGAAGAAAGTCCTATTGAATCTGTCCTGTTAGACAGCCAGCAGCAGCTCAGCTCCCAGGGTTGAGCAAGAGTGCACAGAGGGAGCTCTCCTTTTGGGATCTGGTCACTTTCTGCCCCAGGTGCCTCCATCCCAGGTAGTGTTCAGAATTATTCTCTCAGTCTGCAGCCAAGGGAACTGGGAATAACAGATGACAATTATGACTAACTACAGACATCCTGTTAATGCCCTGCTGAGATGATCAGCCAATAAATTTCCATCCAAAGATAAGTGCCTAAGAAAATGGAACATGCCAACCTCTCTCCACTGATGGAAGAGGCAACCTAAACCATTAAACTTCTCTCTCTTACACAGGTACATTTACAATCTGTCCTTCAGTCTCCAAAATGTACAATTCAATTCTTTAAACTTGTAACAATTCTATTTTTAGTAAATAATCCAGACAAACTTACTAGATTCAGTTGGGGTACATTTCAGACTCTAGAAATAGTTCACATATAGACTCTAGAATAGTTCACATATTTATATTATAACTTGAGTGCAGAATTTCAGGTCTTACTTTTTAAATGCCAAATGCTTTTAGTAGAAAGCTTTTTAGATAATAGGATCTTTCTTGTATTATGCATTCATAAATTTCCTTCAGTGATAGGGGTGAGTTGAAAGATCAGCTCAACACTGCTGATAAGTTTCTTAATTAAGTTATTGTGTTCTAAGAGGGATAAATAAGTACTGGTCACAATTTAAAGAGAAGCAAAAGTGGGTCACAGAACTTGAAAAGGCTCCCCAGTGAAATAAAAGCAACAAAATGTTGCATTTTTCGCTCTGGAGAAGTGCTTTTGCAAGTGGCTAGTGATATTTTTCTCCCTCTCAAGAAGTGGACTGGAAATACTGCACTGAGCTGTCATGAAAAAGGGGTCAATCAGGGGTGTTTTGTAAGGTGGGGAACGAGAAATACAGCAACATGATCAGTTGGCCAGTTCATCATTACACACTACACGTGTCCTAAATTAAGAGAGCATGAAGCGGGTGGATACATTATGCTGTTTCACGGGAAGCAATTTGAGCGAGTTGTTCTTGTTCCAGTTCTTTGAGACTCAACAACACATCTCCCAGGAATCTGTAAATCATCAGCAGGTGATATTGTTGGCTGTCATAGCACAGACAGGCAGAGCCAGTTACAACTTTTACCAGGCTTTTTTTCTGTTCTTGTTCTTAAAATTCTCCTTTCCAGGAAGCTGCAAAACAAACCACAAAACAATCAGTAAAGTAGGACAGCACAAAACAAAATTCCAGAGATAAGAGACATGCTGATAATATAGTCTTTGACATCTGTTTGGGAGCCTTGCTGAGTTAAATATCAGTCCTTTACCAGATTAATAAACGCATGCCTGCTCTCTCTCTCTGTTCACCTACGTAGCCTCTGTCAGTGCAGTATCTGAATGCCCTGGGAAACACCCGTGAATGTACCCTCACAGCACCCTTGTGGGGTATCAAAATATAGAGATTAACAGTCTTCTCTGAGGACAGATGTAAAATATATGGCAGAGAAAGGCCCCCAGAATTCTGCTTCCACCTAACCACAGCAGAGGCATCTGTGTTACAGGGTCCCCCATCTATCTGGTACATAAAAAGTTGTTACTGATTGCTTCTGTGGCCACTGAGGAGGGAACAAGATGTATATCAAAGACAGCTGTGTTGGACACGATGGGAATCTTCTAACTGCAGAGAAATGAGATGCTGGGACGGGATATTCACAGCAACACTGGTGACTTGTCCTTCAAATAAGTTTTTGAAGAACGGCTGATAAATAATCCTCAGGAATGGGTCTTTTGAAAGATGGAATTGCCCTGCTGTGTTCTATGCTGTGGACATGACAGCCTAGGGAATTACCTAGTTTGTTTTGCTGTCTTTAGCTTTGCAGTGCATATCAGGACTTGAGTGGCAGACAAGTAGTGGTGACATTTATTGTCACCCTGGTAAAAGAGAAATGAGTTTAAGTCTACTGTGTCAGAAGATATACGAAATTATATAGCTCATGAAGTTATTAGAAAAAAAAACCAGGAAGCTACAAAGGGCTAGGGACAGGCTCTCTCAGCAGTGCTGAAGCACAATCAGTGGGGCATGAGGGAACATCTACATATAAAGAGACTAGGGCTCTGACATGGACTATAGGGAGCATGTAAGGTGTGCTGAAAAACAAAGTAACCTTTAGGAATTCTCTCAGCAGCTGATCAGTCAAGAATCTATGAGATGGAAAAGCAAATGAAATGGCCACATCTGCGTGGAAGATGACATCTTAGGGGTCCAACCCAACCCCATTTTCAATTCAACAGAGCACTTCCATCTGACTTCAGGAGCTTGGGCTTGGCTTCCCCTTTACGAAAAGTGACCCAAATTTCATATTTTATGAGAGGCTGAATTCCTAGGGAATGCCAAGAAATTTAGCACCCTCCAATGGAGTCTCTTGTTACAGCATACTTGCGTGGGATTTCTGAACATCTGGAAGCCCATCCTGACCCAAAGTCATGGACAAATAGTGACTGCACAGATGTAGTCAGAGGGCTCTCAACTTTCTTTATGTGCACTCAGCAACTCACAGTGCCCAAGCCTTAAAACACAGGTATCACATTTCTGAGCTGGGCTTTCCAGTCAAAAATATATCTGTGCCTAACCCCAGCCATCATTTTGCAATGCATCTTCCTCCCCTTGCTTGTTTGAATGGTGTTTGCCTCTGCCCTCTTTATGGAGATAAAATAATTGAAACAGTTGATAGGAAGCATGTGTTCTGAATTATTTATGTGTTTTCTAGGGGATTAAAAAAAAAAAGGAAGGAAAAAAAGAAAAAAAGAGAACAAAAATACCAAGCATACCTGCCTATATATGCAGCAGAAATGGAGAGGATCTGGGAACAAATACAGCCCTGTTCAAAACCATGGTTTGCATGCTGTGACGAAAATACATGTTACATCATGTATGGGTATGTGAGTTTTCTATGGATTAAGCAAAAACCACCATATGCTGCAGGTCAAAAAAACAGATAAAACCCTGTGCATGTGTAGAGATACAGATATCTGTCTCCTTCTGCCATTTCTAACAGCATGCAGAGCTAGAGTTCATAGCAGGATCTGGCACTGAGGAACCAACATGTGCATCTGAATGTGGCCCTGCAGAGATAGACACATTTGTTTGTATGCTTATACTGTATCAGGGGTGGAATATGCAGCTCATTTCTTCTCTTTTGGCTAAGTTGGGGAAGGCCCAAGTCATGAAGTCCTGGCAGCATACCACCCCTCAGGGCATTCCCAACATAAGCCTCAAAATCCTCTGAGTAGCCAAGCTGCCGGTATATACCTGGGAGTTTCCATAGCCCAGCTCACCATGTTACAGGATCACAGCTGTGATAACTTGATCTTCACTACACTCTAGGGAGAAATCTAAGTCAAAAGCTTTTCAGAGCTATAGGCCTCACTTTTCTGTTCATGAGAGAGACCATTTTTATGTGGCCATGATATGTTTCATTTATCTGAAGATTATGTTCAGCTGTTGCCTTTGCAAACCTTTTGATACAGTGCATCAACCTTTTGATACATCTACATCTTTTGTAGATGTTCACTAGCCTGTCAAGGATAAAATGAATATAGGGGAAACTTGGAAAGACATCAAGCAGAGAGGAACCTAGATTACAATAACATGATATCAAATGTAGATAATAATCCAAATTTATCTAGGGCTTGGGGTTTAGTTGGCCCCTTTCTGTCCACAACATCAGTGCTTACAAAAAACCCTTTAAAATTTTACACATACAACTTCTGTGACATTGGCCATTGAGGAACTCATGCTGGTTTTGGTAAGTGCTGGGAAAACTGGCCTTTTTGGCATAGAGCTATTACTTTTGCCTCTGGGAAGCAAAGAAAGTAAAAATAGATCAGTAACTACAGCTCAAGAGACAGATTTACTTGGCCCATGTAAATAAAAAATTCAGCCAGGCTTCTTTTATTTCCAGTTGTTTCATCTTTATAATATCTTTTCAGCTTTACATTAAAGATGGTTCTTATCACAGAAATCAACCTCAAATCCAAGGCTAGACATGGAATATCCTTTATCTAGACCAACCCTTTTAAACCCCATGTCTGCCCTTTACAGGGCTTAAGCTCTGGTTCAGAACCAGCCAAAATTTCCAAGCTGCCCTCTTTTATCAAAAGTTTAATATTTTTCTAAGTTTGCTGGCCATAAATAATTTGTCAGTTTCAATATAGCCTGGCTTCCCATATGCGTCCTATGGTCACTTCTAGAGAACCTATCCTAAGGTGGTATACACTGTCCAGGAAACAAAATCTAGTTGTCTAGTGTGACATAACCTTATAAGCCTCTTGCAAGCCCACCTCCTTGCCCTTCCCCCTCTCAGGCCAGAAACCTGTGGCTACAGATTTTTGATACTCGAGGCTGGAATCAGGCATCAGAATGATGAGGGGAACATGCAACAACACAACAGCTCTGCTCATGTGATGAGTGCTACAGGGGAGGCTGCCAGCATCTCTGTCCCTACCTTGACAAACATTGCTGCCTGGTTATTGAAACCACCTGCAGATCTCCCCCCTACTCACACGATGAGCAAATCCAGACCACTGACTCAAAATCTCTATGCCCTAGGATCCTCCTCCTTCCTGTTTTAACAATTTCAAAATCTGGTAGCTTGAAAACTCCTAGCGTTCAGCACAAATTGTTTTAAATCCCAGTGGAAAACAGATTCTTCTTTTTCAATAACATTGAGTTTGCTTAGAGAGCTGGCAATT
Source organism: Promerops cafer (assembly GCA_013398275.1). NCBI lineage: Eukaryota > Metazoa > Chordata > Aves > Passeriformes > Nectariniidae > Promerops > Promerops cafer. The sequence goes on along the minus strand of VZSE01010635.1, from coordinate 1,209,228 downwards.
CAGAGGAGACTGAACCACAGCTCCTGCCAAGCCTCAGCTGCACACCACAGCAGCGGGGGGCAATGAGTATTTATTTTTTCCCACACTGATGGAATTGAGACATCACTCATGTAAATATGTTTCCCCGTGTTTTAAATTATGGCTGCTAAAGGGCTCCCACACTTCAAGAAGTTGAGTGCACATCTTTGTCTAGTCACCTGCTCCGGAAAACTTGAATCAAGTCATCTACCTCCAACAATGCCTTAGATCGGATACCTCTGCTGGCCTTTAAAACACAAAACATTCTCCTAAGGTGATGGAAAGGAGAACCTCAATACAACAGTATAGATGGGAGAACACTTATTCTCCTTCAGTTAGCACCTGTCATCCACCTCACTAGTTTCAGTCATCCTCACACACAAGCCCACACTTATAACCATCCATTGTTGTCTCAAAGACCTTCTCCACAGCCACCTTGGGGCTTATGCTAAATACTGATCTAGCCTCAGTCCCATCCAACCCTTTAACACTTTACTGACTAGCAAAATGCAGGAAAAGCAGGATTATTCTTTGTCACCCTCAGTCCAGTAAGCATCATCCTTTTCATTCAAGTCCAATACCATACAATATCTCAGGTCTTCCTTACAGGCAGCCCTACAGGAACCAAAAGTATTCCCTTTCTTCTCAGGGGAAAATGCCAGCACCACGAACAGCCTGCCTTCCCAAAATACTCAGGAGTAGCACAGAAATCAGCAAGAGCCAGAAGTTTTCTACAGAGACCCAGATCCAGGACTGCCACTAGGATTTAACAGTGTCCAACACAGGCAGATGTGGCCAAAGAAATCCAGCTGCTGCCAAACTGGTTGCAGTGGCAACTGCATCTGAAGCTGGCCAGAACACTGAGGTGGGCTTCTCACACCTTTTCCTTAATGTGAGCAGCCCAAGCATGCCAAGGGGTTAGGATCTGCACAGATGTGAGTTCAGGTAACAGCAAACAAAGAGAACACAAAACCTGGAACAGAAAAAAAACCAACAGTCCTCACCACTTCCTCCTCACGTCATCTTCCCTGCTGTCATGTATTCACATGCTAAGGAGCTCCCAAACCTTCCCTAAGTCCAGCAGTTTTCAATGTTCAGCTCCAAGTCCTGAACCATTCCTGCTGGCTCCCAGGAGATGCTCTATGGAGGGCCAAGTGGGGATGTCATGGCCCAGTGCCATGTTCAGGAGTTTTCCAAGAGCTCTGCTCCAGTTTTGGGCATATGTGTCTGGTAGAATATGATGCCCCACGCTGCCCTCTGTAAAGCTCTCCTCCCCTCCCAAAAGCCTTCTGAGAAGGGGTAGTTTTCCACTGTCTTCAGAACTGCAGCAGGCAGAATAAAACACCTTGCTGTTCACACACAGCTTTCCTAACAAAACAGAACGTGCACTAGCAGAAAAACAAAATAGCTACCTCCCTTTACAGTAAATTGCACAGCTTTGTCGGGCATATTTTTCTACTCCAAAACCATCCCAAGAATGAAAGCAATAAGTGGGCACCATCAGGGGGCTGGGAACAAGTATCAGAACAGGTTCCACCATAAAGCACTTGTGTAGCCACAGATACACATGCAATGATGAGGACACAGAAAAGACCATGAGGGAATCAACCATTTTCTCATCAGAGAAGGACTTGAATGTTGTCCCATCAATAAGGGTAGGGGCCACACAGTGAGCAGCAAGGAGAAAACTAAATATTGAGTTGCTGCTGAGTAATTGAGCACAGCCCGTGCTGTGCACGAAATAAGGCAGAGATGAAAGGGAGGAAAATAGCAGAAGCATATGTAATTAAATGCTATGACAGAAGAACATTCCCACAGGGACTAACAGAAGATACCAGGGGTAGCTGGAGTTCTGGTACTTGCTGACTTGAAATTGTCAAACATGTGCATGTATGAGTGTGTCTGTTTGTGTGTATTCCAGCTGAGCACATGGGATTTCTCCATGTACAGGTCATCTACATAAAATCAGTAGCCCAGTCCCTTGAGAGAATGCTAGAGAGATGGGAACTGAGGCTAGAAGGACAAGTGTCAGAGGTCCACCAACAAAAATCCATGCAGAAGAACAGTGAGGAGTTCTCACAGTGTGAGCTACTCACACACATTCCCACTACTGAGGAATGTGTGTGAGTAGCGGGGCAATTACAATCAAATTCCAGGTTACCTACTAGAAAACAACGGCCTTGCCTTTGCAACTCTGAGGGCATCCTTTAATTAGTTGGTTGGGTTTTTTTGGTTTTTTGTTTGTTTTTTTTTTTTTAATGGGCATGCATTCAGCTTCAGTATGAGCAATAGCTGGAGTAGGAGAAATTCATGACACCTCTCCTCTAGTAGAGGAAGTAGGAAGCTAAGCACCTACCCATCATTTAGACCTCTCTCCAGAATTCTGTTTGCCTGCAGATCATTGATCAAAATGATGGTTTTTGATCTTAGATCAAAAAGCCTATGTTCCAGTTCTGGGACAGGCTAGAGAGTGAGGAAAGGCCTGGGTGGAGCTGGAAAAAATGACAGCAGGCAGCAGATGGGAAGCGGAGGTAGCCCAGCGAGGAGAAGGAGTGGAAAACTATCTTAGTAGGTAGCAGCTGGGATGAGAGGGGAAGTGGTCAGTTTAAGGGGAGAAGAAAAGACAAAGCTACTGCTTTACTGCAAAGCTAATGCTGTTCACTCCGATCACTTCAGTTCAAATTACGAAAAGGAGCATGGAAAAGGAAAATCAGAAGGCAGTCTTTAACTTCTCTGGTTTCTGGCAACCTGGGAAGCCTTGTTCTGATCATTACAAATAATGACCAGCCTACAGCATTGGAAGACAGGAGGGTGCCAGCCACCTCTCTTCCAAAACTGACCAAAGGTGCCAGAAATTTTCCCACTGGTTTGGGCCTAAGGGTGCCAGTAAGCCGATTGCTAATCTCTAACACATGCCTTGTCTCAGCAGTCGCAGTGGGGTGAGGCACAAGGGTTTTAATTTCTGCTTTACATCCTTCCCGCTAACGCCCAGCATGCCTCTCCCTTCACCACATGGCTTTGCGACCTCTGCTTCTACTATTTTCCACCTACTTTTTCCAAAAGTCAGCCTCAGGGCCAGGGAAGGTGGTGAAGTACTGTGCGGGAGCAAAACCCAAACATGGCTACTTAAAGCAAATATTATTTTTCAGCTGAAGGACTTTTAAATTTTTTCCCCCCCAGTTTATTTTTAGAACAATGGTAAAACATACAAATCCTGGAGGCCTCAAGCACTTTTCTGCTGTGCTATTGACTTAATTTATTTCTTTAATTTGTTAAAACCTCACCAAAAAAATGTTATTCTTTGGAGACTTTGCTAGCCCAAGTTTTGCATATATTATTTGCTGCAAAAGATTAATGAGGTAGCAGAGGCATTTTTTAATGGATTCCCTTGGTTTTCTCTCACTCTCCATCACTTTTCCTTTTTTTTCAACTCACACGGCACTGCAGGTCCACGGGTCTGCTAAGAGCTCTCCACAGAGAGGATACACGGTATGGGAAGAAAGCAATGAAATTAAAAAGCCTCTTTCACAACCCCTGCCCTTCTCTTTCCCCGCTCAGAGATACCGTGCTGGCCAGAGCTCTGCACCAGCCTCCGGCGGATCCAACGCCTCCACAGCCGCGTCCTTTGCGAGGCTCCGAGGGAGCGGACGGAGCCGCACAGCCCGGGTTTACAGGAAGGCTGCGCGGGTGACAGCAGCTAATCCTACGCATAGTTCAGAGGTGCCGTCAGCCAGCCCGGCGATGCGCGGAGGCCCTTCTCTTGGCTCACTGAGGAATCTGCTGACACTCCCAGAGACTCTTGGGGAGCACTTTGGATGCTGGCCCCAGAAACCTTCCCATCGACCAGCTCCTCTTACGGGAACTGAGCAGTGCCTGAAGTGTGGCAGCAGCACAGACTTCCGTGGTGGTGGCTAAGAATCAGATCTGTTTCTCTTTCTTCATCCAGAATAACCAGGCTATTTATCAAGAAGACACACAATTCTGAGAGGTGTCTAAATACTTTCTGTCCTCTCAGCCCACGCTCAGCCTCTATTCCACAGAGCACAGATTTTGCCTAACAGGAGGTGAGATGGAGAGAGAAGAGGAGAACAAGAAGTGAGGGAGCACAGGGAGAGTGGGCTAAGATACCGGGGTCAGGGCAGAGACATGTGACAGGTTTTTTGTGATAGCTTTAGAGACAGGGAAGGTCTGTGATGGGGCAAGGGTATGTAAAAGGGAAAAGAAGTCACAACACCCTGCTGCAGAACTGAGGAGAAGAAAGGTGAAAATCTCTTGAAAAGCAGCCAACAGAGACCTCCTCTCTTTCTTCACATGCAAAGCTGATTTTTAATCTGAATAGACCAAAAAGAAATGGCAAGCAGCCACTCTTCTAGCTTGCCTCTTTGCCTTTTGGGAAGTCCCATTGCTTTAGGGCTGGAGACTCCTATATGCTGAAGAATTGAAAACTAATGCCCTTCAGCATGACTGCAGCCAGGCCACTCAGCACATCACTGCACTCAAACCACTTAGAATAGTTTGGAACTCTGTCCCACTTGACCCATCAGAGAGAATACGCAACAGGAACTGAGTTGGGGATACCGTAACCATGGTATGATTTCATTTAGGGGGATCATCTACTGATCCAAGGTCCATGTACAGTCTATGGGGCAAATCCATGCAGCTCAGTATATTTTTTTGCTGTAGTCTTAACTCTAACACTGTCATGACCATTGCCAAGCATTTCTGAGTGTGCCAGTGGTGCAGCACTGAGCCCAATAATCTGCATTTTTGCTTGAATCAGAGTGTGGCAGACATGATCAGCCAGATTTCTACAGGCTCTATTCTGCACACTCAGCTGCCCTGCTTCGGGTGCCCTACACCCTCTTAGGCAACCCTGAAAAAAATATAAACTTTTAGTTCAACCAACAGAATTTTAAGTGGGCAGATGTAGCCCTATCATCTTTGAATATCACTGACTGGATCGCTCAATATATCATGTTGATCAAAAACTTGACAGGATTCCCCTTCTGGATCTTTGATTTGGTTCGGGTTTTTTGGTGGGTTTTTTTTGTTTTGTTTTATTTTGTTTTGTTTTTTGAATAGTATGACACATGGTAAACAATACCACAAAGATATGGCACTGGCACTTAAATAATCCCATACATAACAAAGATTCTTGCATACATTCATTTAAAGTAGGCCTAAGGCAAGCAAAATATACAAATAATTAGAGATCTGTAGGCATGCCAAGAAATATTCATGCAGCATATAGGCCCAAGAGAAAATATAGTGAAGATTAAGAATATTATTAACACATATCTGGAGATAATAGTATTTGATGAATTTCTCTATGAGTATCTCTGTGATCCTGGCAATTCCCATAAAAAGGACTGGACTGACATTTTCCACATTTACCTACAACAGTCCAATCTATAGCTCTGCAGTAGGGCTTATTAACTGCAATTTAAACAGCTGCTAAACTATCTTCCTTTGTTTTGTTACACAGTAATTAGATCCACCCCCTTTGCTCAGTTCATGACCAATGTTTCTGTTTCACTCACATCCCAAGACAACTTCTGTTGCCCTTTTCTTTAATTTTTTTCCACAAAAAGGCTTTTTTCCCCCCTCCTGAAACTTGTAAGCATTTTGTTCCCATTACAATCTTTGGCACACAAAGCAGGTGGTATCAGAAAGTGCAAATGCTTCCATATTCTTTGAATTACTATAAACTGCTGTATGGTTTTGTTCATCTTAAGTACCCAGTCTTTTGATATCTCAGCCAGTCCGTTCCATACTCGCAAGTTAATAAGACTAGAGGCAGGGAGAGACATGAGAAAGGCCACCCAATTAAAGTGAGAAAATGAAGATCAAAACAGGCTACTGTGCTGTCATATGGTCAGGTACTGAACTGTGCCTGGTGCAGTCACTGATAACAGGCTAGATAATGCTGCACGTGTCACTTTCTGTGACCTTCACCAGCCATCTGGCTCGAGCCTTATGAGAGCTGACTAACTTTTAAGTTAAAAAGGCTTAGATTGAAATTATTAGTAACCCTGGAAATCCTCAAATAGCTTCACTGAAACAAGAGAAATGACTTTGAATTTACAAGCCCTGTGGAAAGGAGTCTACATAATTTGATAATGGACACAGATCACTTTCTTCTCCATTAAACCAGCAGGAAGTGAGCGCTGAAAGTCAGTGCCTACTAGAGGGATAGGGGACTAACCCGTGTGGCACATAAGCAAGAGGTTACCCAGTGTCTAGGTCAGTCCTTGTATCTGCTCAGGTACAAGCTGCTCCATACAGCATGCACTGTTCTCCCAATCATGCATCCAGAAACCACAGCATAAACATTGCTCTAGGCATCAATGCTATGGAGTAAGTGTTCCCAAACTCAGTGTTCCTGTTCCTGAATGCACTGGGAAGGAAGTGAGGGGCAGGAAGCTCACTGTTAAGTAGAGACATAAGCCTTCATTAAAACACCGTGATGAATATTGTCTACATTTCAGAGAATTCTCACACCTGAAAATTGCTAGGAAAAATAGGGCACATCTAATTTTCAAAATAATAATAAAAAAATACTTCAGTGTATTCTCCCTTAGGAGTATTTAAGTAAAGGTTGCCTCTTCCTGCTCATGGAGGGAGATGAGAAGGGTTCACCACACTTCGTACCAAATAAAGTTCTTACTAGAAACAGAACACATACCACAGGAATTATTTGCTGGTGTGTTCTACTGCTTTTGACCAAAATTGTTGTGAGTTCAGCTGCTATCAGAGTATTCAATGAAAAAGAAGAAGAGGGAGTCAGTGCTACTGGACATCCCAGCTTGCAAAGAAGGCTGACCAGTTTACCTCATGGTGAACTTGGTATTTTACACAATGACCTGTAAGGAGTCCACCTTAAATAAAATAACTAGGAAAACACGAATAACTGGAAGGAGAGTACAGGTATGACTTTGTTACCTAAGACATCAAACAGTTTCACAACTGGTCTCTCAAAAACAAAGGAAAAAACCCATCAAAATGCTGAATTTGGCTTCCGCAGTGCAAAGAACAGCTGGAGCATTTCTGCATGACTTAGTTTAATGCAGCAAGATTGGAATTTTTAAGTTCCCAATGAAAAAAAAAAAGCAGCAGAGTTGCTTTTTACTTTCTGCTATCTGTACCAGTTACCACCTGGATCCAAGTATTTGCCACTTAGGATCCAACTATTCAAAAATCCACATAATTAATTGGTATCAAAGCAAAGGTCTGTGAAACATCTGTACTCAAGGAGTGACCTTTCGATGCGAGAAGACCATTCCTTGACTCCCCAAGTCCTACGGCTCAAACTTGCTGCTTGAAAAACTGCTTTTCAGATCCAAGTCCCAAGTCTGGCAGGGAAGTGCAGGTGAGATATAAACAAACACAGGAGAAAGGGAGAGATTTCTTAGGTATTATTGTAGGCTCAGCAGGTTTCAATAATTTGCCTGTTCTGGGGAAATTCAGACCCCTTTTCCATTTATTTTCTAATACTTTCCTGAAACCTACACAACATAGTAAGCAGTGCATTAGGCAGCACAGCTTTTGTGCCACTGGAGTGTCAAGGGTGGGCACAGACCTCATCTGAGCAAAGAATACATACAGTCATAAGGCAATAGCTGGGCAGTAGCAATAACTACTTGGGAGCTATGCACCACATCTGCTGGACATCTCTGTGGGGTCAGAAGAGCAAGAGACCTACTCGCCCCAGATTTGTCCCCAAAATTTGTCCCCAAATTCCACGTTTCTTCCTATGGAGTCCTCTGACACACCCAGACATGGGTACGGGCACAGTGCATGTTCGTGGATCCTATTCTCTCAGACATAAAATCATATCGCTGCTCATGCCAGGCACTGGCACTTGTTCTTAATTTTACAGGGCTGTTTCACCTAATGGCTCCAAACCTGGCTTCCTGAAAGCAGCAGGGGACAGCTGCTGAAACACCATCAATCCAGACAAAGTCAACATGACCTGTGGATGTAGTCCAGCTCTGCCAGGAAGGGCCCAACAGTGAGGGTGGCTGAGGAAATATTATCGCAGCCTGGAGGCTTTCTCATGCAGAATTCTATTTTGGTGCACCATTTTTTGTTGCTTGAGCATTCCCCAGACATTTTGGAAACTCCAGACGCAATGAGACTGAGTTCTAGGTCACAGTGTTTTTACTGATAAACGTTTCACCATCCTGATGTGGGTGTGAACGCTTGTGAATGCTGCAGGATTATACAGGGAATAATCACTCACCATAGCCCACAACATGTAATATGCCCACCAAAAAGCACAGTAAATTAAATAACAGTGTTTCCTGCCAGTCCAAACAAATGTTTTTCCCTTCCTAGCAGAGCAAAAGAGTACTAACCCACAGAACAGCAGTGTTTTGGAACTTCATGTAATAGTAGCAAGAAAAAAGTCACACTGCTATGAAGTGACACAGAAACATCCGTGACACATTTTTGTCACCAACACAGCAGCAGTGGTTACACACAAGGAAATGTTTATTTGATCCATTTACTAGCATATAAATCAACTTGTTCTAAAACTATTTCATAATATGCATTCTCAAGCAACGACCCAATTTGAGGTGAGGTATTTGAGGTGATCACTGCATATTTTGAGGCAAGCCATCAAAGTTGTTACTCAGATAGCCATCTGAGTAACAACTATATCTTCCTTGTCCACAGACTGCAGAGTTTGCACCAGGAAGAGACCTGCAATGAAAATCAATTAACCTATTTTACTTGAGCCATGTTAATTATTTTCACTTGAAAAAAGAAAAGAATGAAACTGTGACTTAGTCAATGGGAAATCCTCAAGCTCTTGGATAAAGTTGTCACTTGTATCCACTTGCCCTAACCTTTGGCCTTTTGTCTAAGTACAAAGGGCATATCAGTTAAATATATGATGTCTTCTCTCTGGGAAACTCAGAGAGTTAATAAGTAATTTCAAACTATTATAATTTTGATGCATGGAAAAAAAACAACTTGGCTTTCCTCAAACAGTACAGCTGGGTAAGTACAGAATTTCCCGGCACTGTTTAAGACTGGGTGGGGTGGGAAAAAGAAGAAGGAAAAAGAGAAACAAATGAAGTTGCTAAAGAGGGAAAAGAAAATGTGCAGAAATCCTGCCAGAAGTTCAGGAAATCTTTTCTTCCTTGTTTTGCTTAGGGAGATCAAAAACTCCAAATTAAATATGAATCCCTCTGCAAAATGCTGATGACTTTGCTCAAACTAGGGCAGCTAAGGTGCTGAGAAGCCATGAAGCTCAGCTGTAGTCCTTCAGATAATTCATATAAGCAAGTAGCTTAAGTGATAGGTCTTGTGTCTGCAGGATCAGCACAACAGTTCTAATCCTTAAGGAGGAACTGACTCCTGGGTATGCCTACAGCCCAAACCAGTTCTGTCCAAGTCCTCCAGGCACCTCCATAATACAAGCAGAAAATAGCAACTGCAGGGGAGAGCATATGACCACAGCAAAGCCACTGCCATGTTTCAGGGAGGTCTCAGCCCACACCAGAGGAACATGCAGGGTATTGCAAGCATCTTTTCCAACCTGTTGCAGAGCAGAGTGAAATGCCATTAGCCATCATGTAAGTGGGATGACTCTTTTTTCCCAGTGCCAGTGGATGGGACTGTGCTCACAGCTATGCCTGGCCTTCAGGTGGGAGGACAGAATTCCAGTCTTAAGAAAGCGCCTTCTTATTACCTGTTAATTTGGTATTTTGTCAGCCTGTAGCCATACTCTCAAATCAAATCTACAATTTCATTGCACCAAATCACTTATTTTTCATGTAAGCACCTCAAAAACAAACGCTGAAAAGTCTGCATATCACACTATATGCCCCCACTTAAAAAAAAAGACAAGCAGTGCATAAACTAATTAATCAACAGAGGGTGCATGGTGGAAGTCAAACCCACCTTATGAATCCCATTCATGAAATGATCAGTCTTCTCTCCTCTCACTTTCCCCATGGCTTCCCTAAGTGACAAGATTTCTCTCTCTAAGGTTTTTAAAAGACAAAACTATCCTTTAATATGTGCATGAACAAATTCAGGGGCACGCCTACACAAAATAGGTGTTTATCAATATTTGATCTACATATTGATCTTACCAATGTTAGTGACTCCCCTGATTGGTTCCCTGTGGCCAAACAAGAGCAAATAAGTTTTTAAGAGAAATCTGAAGCCAGGAAATACAACTTGCACATGTATGCAAGCCAGTACCTCCCTCTCATCCCCAATTTTGGCAGACAGATCTTTCAGAACCAGCTTGCAGGAGGTGGCTCTGCAAGCAGGAAGGCTTTTTAAAGCAGTTCACTGGTACGGGGTGATATTCATGACAAGAAAATAATGTTAAGTCCATTAAAAAACCTGCTTCCTGCAGTGATTCAGAGACCTGTGAAGTCAGGAGAGACCATTGGAATCCCATGCAATGCAAAACACAGCCCTGGGGATTTCATCCATCCATTTCTGCAGCCGTCTTCCACATCCCACTTCATTAAGCCCCTAACTTTTGACTAACCTCAAATCTGAATTCCAGAATTAAAATTAACTTAAAAGTCACTGTCTTCAGGGCCATGTCAACACTGCCTTGTGTAACACAGCCTTGGAGGCAGGCCACTAAAATATGACTGTGCAACTGTATCATTAAACACCTGCTGCTCAACTTCCTCCATATCCCATGGAGCCTCCTTGTCATGCAGTAGGAACCTTTCCAGGAAAGAACTTGGTCCACCCACCTGTCAGGGAACATTTCCTCATGTTTGACAGGACAGGCGTTGGCAGATTCAAGTCAGCATGGATGTTTCTCAAGAAATGCCCCATCCTGAACCCAGCCCATCCATAGTGCAAGGAGTGTTCAGTTTGGATGCAAGATGAACTGGAGAACAGCCCCAAACTTGGAACTGTGCTCAAAAGGCAGCCCAGCCATAGCCTACATGCCAGAAAACCCATGATCACTCCTTTGATCACGCTCCCTTCATCTGAAGCACTCTCATCAAAAAGCAAATGCATGAAATCCCTGCTCACACAGAGCATAATCCTGCAGGTTCAAGAAGTGATCTGTATGATGCTGTTTGGGAGGAAGGCTACAACTATGCTGTTCAGCACTATTAAAATCAGCCATATAAACTGGCTGCTCATCGAATCCATCGCACAGTTTGGCCCACTTGCTCTTTTGAGTTTCTGCCTCGTACTCCACTCTGCAGCTGCCTTGCAACTCCCACTCCTTCTTCTTTACTGTCTTCATGTAAATCAAAAATCCATCAAATCTTCAGTAATAAATCAGTTCTTTGGATTACTCAACTATAAAACCACGACTTTGTGGCTGCAAAGGCAGACTTTGTTTGAGCACCTGGATGACAGAAAGCAAAAGAGAAAAAGAAGTATTTTAATAATACTTAATGCTCACAGAGGGCCTTTTCTTCTTGGCACATCTGAGCTCGCCAGAAGGGTTGTACTATACTACAAAAAATTCTCATTTCTCACTTGCCAGTCACACCCCCCCACCAATTAAAAAAAAAAAAAAAAAAAGCATTCCTTTCCTTTTCTGCGCAATTTTCTCTGTTTGTTTGCTGTATTCATGGCTTTCTTTCCTGAATACGGGTGAGTACAAATGTCAGAGGCAGACTAGAAATGTTGGGGCACACAAAATGCATTCTTGGTTTCTTCTAAACATCAGACCGTATCACCAATTAAAAAAGAAAGAAGAACAAAAAAAGAGCACTCAGCCTCCATCTACCTGCTTCCAAGCCAAGATAAGGAAATACCTCAAATTTTCTACAAAGCCTCATATTAGCTCCCATTGAAGCCAGGAGAATCCATCCTATTGTTTCCCTTGCTAGCGCTGCATCGCTGCATTCCTACAGACTTTCTGAATTTGTTCAGAGCTTGTTGATGTTGTTGTTGCTATTGTAAAAGCTGAGTGTTACACAAGACAGAGAGCTTGACAGCTTTCCCACAATCCTCAGCATGTGGGAATAGCGAGTAACAAAGTGTTAACACCTGCCAACTGGTGGTTAGGTGTACATGTCTCTGTTAACAACAAACACTGCTGCTAGCAGTCATCAGAGCAAAGCAGCAAATCTGTTCCCTTCTCCAGCTTGGAAAACACCAAACAATAACAAAAAAAAAGGCACCTAATTGCTTGATTAAGATGTATCAGTGTTGGAAACTGCTGATCTAGAACATTGAATCTCTGACATTTACTTCACTCTTGATTAAACAGAAATGCTTAAAACCGGTTATTGTGCAGGCAGAAGCTCAGAGCACTGTGTACCATCCAGGGAATTGTGGCAGTGAAACTTTTTACAAAGACACACAATCAGAACCACCTCCTCTCTGCTGTTTCATAAAAGCATCAGATGCTGAGACTCTCTGGCTATTAGAAAAAAGGGATGGATCAGCACTAATGAAGGACTAGGAGTCAGGTAACTCCTTGGAACTTCCAGGGGAGCCTTCTGGAAAAGTCCAGCTCTGAAAAATGTTGCTAGACATGGAAGTTGGGACTGTTTCTTTATGGTGAGAGGGATTAGTTGTGTACTTTTAAAAATGATGTTTTCATTTGGTGATTTCCTAGGCAGCTCTGTGAGCCAGGTGGCACTGATTTATCGTTACCGATTTGCATGTGACTAATGTCCTAGACCTGAGGCTAAAAGCCTGCTTGCTCTAGATTTGCCCTCAGTAGCCAGCTTGCTTGTTTTGTTGCTCTTTCCCCATGACAAAAAGGTAAGGGAGAAGTGAGTCAACTCAGTCATCTCAAGTAAACTAGAGATTGCTAAGTCAAAAGGAAGGAAACTTCATTAAGGTAACAGTACTCACAAAAGCTCAGTGTTGTCCAAATCTCCCTAAATGCACACAGAAACTCCAGCTCAGCTGGGGAGAGACATTAATCCTGATTTTCATCAGACTGTATTTCTTCAGCAATTGCTATCAGGAAAAGAAATTATCTCATTCTTTAGCAGTGGGGCAGGGGGGTAGGGTGGTGGAATTTCACATTTCTGTCTTCCCCCTAAACACATTATCTGAAATAATTCAGACAACTATGATTGAACCTGATTAATCAGATGATGGCCAGGACAACAGATAACTTTAACCTACATCAGTTCCTGAATCTAAGTCATGTGGGAGGAGGAGGGTGAGTGGAAGGCATGAGTAGCTTCTTTTGATGGTTCTACCAATTTTTGCCAGCACTAATGTTGCATGAAGTAAAGACTTCCAGTAGTCAGTACCTTGAAACAGAGGACACACATCCTCCTTATTTCATGAAACATCAAGTATTTGAAAATGCTACAAGCACTAGACAGTTAGTGGTAATAAATTGTCTTACAAAGGCTGGCAGAACACTGTTCTGACTCTAAGCAACATCATTTACCAAATTGCTATGGTGAAGGCTCAAACAATCTTCCATATAAAGCTCCCCGCAGAAGGTTCTATGGATAAAAATGGACAATTTTTTAGTTGGCCAAAAGTGGCTTTCTTCACCAGGAACGGAGGAATAAGGTAATCTACTTGCCTGCCAACATGAATATTGACCAATTTACTGAGATAGATATTTCCAAATAGCAGTTGGAAAGCTTTTTTGGTATAGGAGGTTTAGGATCACCTGCACCAGAATAGTACTAGAGGAAAATTTCTAAGCTTTATGTGAATATTCAAGCTCCTTAGCAGATGAATTTAGAATCTCAGTCACATGGTTTCCATGACTCAGCCATTTGTTAGTCATCCTCTGCCCATTATATCTCAGGAAAGTTACAGATACCCATAATTAGAAAGGCAATCCCCCTCCTTCTGTCTCTTTTCTGCCTGTTCTCTAGATATCATGTCCTCTCACTCCCTTACTTACCAGAGGTCCTGTGTTATTTATTCCCATTCCCCTCCCAGCTAGATTTATTTCCTTACAGTCTCACCCATTTGATACCCTCCCCACAGTCTCTAGATCCTACCCCATGATCAGAATGTTCCAAATCAACAGCTGCCCTTGCAGCCCTCTTCAATTCTCCCTTTTCTGAACCCAGCAGCTCTGCCTGGACCCTCGTCTCTCTCTCACACAGGTTTTTATCAATAATTGCGTTCTGTGCTCACATGGGCCTTATTCAATTCAGCACCATTCTTGCACACTCTGGGAGCATAATGCAAGAGAACTGGGTTGCTTCTGTCTAAACCCCTCCTGGGCTAGTTTCTTTAATTTGTCTGAGTTGCTGATCTGTGGAGCTGGCGCTTCTGCTCTTCCTCCAAGTAACATTGCTACCTGATATGTTATTTCTACTCTTGGATGCTACTCCCTCCATGCATCATTCCACCAGTTCTCTCTCCTTTGCTGCATCAAACAGCTTTCTTGGGTTTGCCTTGCAACCCACTATCTTCTCTTCTTGGAGTTCAATCAACTCCCACCATCACTCTGTCAGGGATAACTGCATTGATCAGAAGCAAGTCTAGTTTTCCCAGTACTCCATGAAAAGTTTTCTTCATATTTTCTATTTGGGAAAGAACAGAGATCTCTGAACTACCAAAGCCAAAGGACCAACTATCAATCAGCCTGAGACAGTGTAGCTCCTGTTCACGAGGACAAACATACAGAAAATGCTGTAGTGAATTATCCGTGTCTGATCTGCAGTAGGCAAAGGGCCATGCATCACTTACATCTCAGATTTATGGCCCAGGTACTGGGAAGCAAGAGAATACTGGGAAGGACAGGTACATACATGCCCTTATCACACTGAGCACACTCTGAGTGTGAGGATGAGAGTCTCTCTCACCCAAAACTCAATCCATTTTAAAAATACTGCGTAATCTTCCCTTCAGAAAAAACACCTTGGTGGGAAATTTCAGACCAGTACCAACTCTCACACCCTTAATGCCATAAACATCTCACACTGACATCTGTAATGCCTCTTCCAATTTACAAATTCTTCCTGAGTTACTCTTTCTTTGGTGACAGAAGACATTAGGTTTATTACTGGCTCAATATCCCACACTTGTCCCAAACACACAGCATGTGTATTTTACCTGAGGGTAACCCCGCCTTCTTCAGGACAAGACACCCCATGACAATCCCCTTTCCAGCAGCACTCCTACCTCTCAGGGTGTTTGCTGGGCATTGCCAGGCTGCCAGGTTTATTCATTTATTACAGACAGGTGCACACCAGAGCAGCAAGGCTCGCTTAGATCCTATAGGTCTGAACTTTATCCATTGTGTTTCTTTCTGAAGCAACCATCTTCAAGGCAGACAGGTTCTTTGTCCAGGCACCTTGTAACACCTGAGAACACAATACTAGACCACTCGAGCAGCAGAAGAGCTAAATCTAAATGCAAGAAAACCCAGCACAGTCTGGTATTTAATGCACAGAGCACATGATCTTGGTTTGCACACAAAGTCTGACTCCATCCATAACTGTACCAGGTGGTGAGGGCTCTGGCAAGCTCTGATTTGGCATAGTGAGGCCACATGCTTTCCCTACTGACACATGCATTCTCCTGTCTTTAGTTTTAACATGAACAGGTTAAAGTATCTTCCTGCTCTACTATATTCAGATGATGACTGAAAGCTACATCTGCATAGTGTTTTCCCATTAGGTCAATAGCAGCCAACAAAGGAGCATTTGCTTCTGGTTCTTTAGCTGAATAGGAGAAAACAATTGGTACAATATTAGCCCAAAGAGGGAGGAATATTGAGCACCTGAAATGCACTGCTAACAAAGCAATTAGCAGGAAGGATCAGGGGTGGGCACTACCTGCCTGCCCTGTTCATCAGCCTCACTGAGGGACTCAGCTCCCTGGTATCTAGTAGAACTTGTCAGAGCTAACATGCAAAGTTTTGCATACAACTGTCTTGGAAATAAAGTACTCTTCCTGCATTTCAGAAAACAGATCTGTTTCTTGGTAGTCTTTGAACAAGGGAATGAGTTGTCCATTCTGTTCCACGCTAACCTTAATAGTTTACATTACAGTCTCCACTACATTACTTACAACTGGTCTGTTTGAAGAGCAGCTGGGAAGGAGTGGTTCTGGTGGTGGTGATGTGCACGACTCAAAAGTTCAAACAATGTAAGGACAAAACAGGCGTGTGAAAAACACTTCAACAGCTACCTCCCAGTGAATTCCAGGGTGTTTGCCAGTTTAGGTGGTTTCTTGGAAGGTTAATGTCTTGGTGCCAGGCAAGTCTTGTTTCTGTTCCTGTAGATCAAGGCTTCAGCACTGTACTTTTGATATCCAATAATGCGTCCTGTTTGTCTTTTGTGCCTCACCAATGATGTGCAGCCTTTTCACCGCTGAAAATCACATAACCAGAGCCTTAATAAAAAGGAATATTTTGGTTTGATTCTAAAAATCCTTCAAGTGAAAGACACATGGGTTTACTCTCTCAACTAAATGCAAGAGCTCTCCAGCACAGAGCAATCAAAGTAGTCTTGCTAGTGCTTGTCAGGGCCTGAGCACTGGAGCTGTCCTGATCATAAGCACTATAATCCTATCAGGAGGCAAATACATAATCACGAATCACCAGTCCTTTGGGCTATACAGTTAGCTAAATTCCCTTCATCTGTGTGACCAGATTCTTCAGAAGGAAAGGATAGCATGAAAACAGTAACCTCTTATTTCCAGTTCCTATTTTGGTTTCTACTCTTCAGCACACAAAAGATGCCTGTCTTACCCAAGGCTGCCTCAGCATTTGACCGCCTGTGTTTCCAGGTCACTTTCTCTCCTTTTGTCCCCTGTTTTAGTTTTCTGCCTGTAAGAACAAAGCCAAGGGTCTTGGGGCTATTTGCATCTTTGGGGGATTTGGATGCACTGCAGGGCGAGGCTGGGCCTCATTTTAAGAGAAGGCTCCAGCCCACGCCAGTGCCAAGAGGCTGACTAATGCAATTATTTCCTTGCAGAGCAGCATTTTTCAAAGTGCTGATTCTTATTAAGAAAAAGGAACGGATTTGGAGCTCATATTTTGATCTGGTGCCCAGGATTATTTGGAAATTCTTTTTCCTGGAACGAGACTTTTTATTCCAAATTTCTCCATGGTGGGGAGAGAGGGTTTCCTGGGCAGAATTAGGATAATGATTACAGCCTGTATACAATCAGTTCTAACCGCTGTGGAACTCCAAAAATGAATGTTATTGCTCAGTGGCTTCATTGAAAACAGAAGTATTATTTAACCAGAAGGATGGCAACACATGGAAATAGCTCATTATCATATTTTCTCCCTATTTGAAATGTCACATTGAGTATGTATCTTTCACGTCCACTACACTTTAATTAATTTGGACTGTGTTTAAATATATTCCACAGCATGCTTTATTACAAAATTCTGACACATTCCCATTGATGAAGCAGGGCTTTCCTTCAAACACATGTAAAAGGCAATAGGAGCTACACTGCTAAATATTGTTTTAAATACAATACGAATACCACATCATCTCTGTGTCTGCCTGTTTTTTTTCTGTGGCATGGAACATACAGAGCAAAAACCACATTACATCCAAAGCTTGCTTGCTGTTTATTGAAGGAACAATGATGTTAACATTATTATTCTAGATCTAAATCTTAACCACTTACCTTATTTACATAATTGCAAGACAAACATATATTTTACTCAATGGCTGGAAAAGATTCCAGCAGTGTGATTGCCTAGAAATTAAAAAGTAGAATTGCAGGGTGTATGTGTGAGATGAAAATGGCTTGTTTTAACACAGCTGGTGTATCTTATCTTCTGTGCACTTTCAAACACAGCACTTAAAAGGACGGTTGTCCTCCTCCACCCAGGTCTTCAACAATGTAGAGGATTTATTTCATTTGCTAACCTTCCTCTGGAATGCAGTCACTCCAGAAGTTATTCCTGATTTATACTTGTTTAAGCAACTGGGAGAATCAAACCAGTTTTTAAAATAATGTAAAAATTAGAATTATTCAACTTTTAGTGTTCCTTGGACTGAAATCGTCTGTTACTTAGAATTATATGCTGAATGGGATCAGGGATTTTGTAGAAGGTGCAACTAATATCTGACTGATAAGATGTCATCCCTGCATTACTGCTTCTTGCCTCCTCATGGCAGTTCTATTACACTCTATTATCCCACCCACTAGATGCCATCAAGTGCTGCTTGTGTTTGTACCAGGAAGGAATCTTTCCTCACTACTCACACCCCCTTCAGGAACCACTTGGAGCCAAGGTTGGTGGAGGAGACCTGATTCATTCCCTGGGAGCCAGCTGAGTGGTGTACCTCACACAACAAGCCTCTGCATGACATTACAGTCGATCCCAACAGCTTGGTCTAAAACATGTTCCAGGGACAGCTCCTTGGACCGTTGCTTCCTCATCCATCCTCCTAAGAGAGCAGTAATCAAAGTTTTATTATCTGAATCATGGATTCCTTTTTTTTTATTATTATTTTCCCTAGCAGATGGCTTTTTTCCAAAATAATTTCACAAGCAGAGATTCTTATCATGGGAAAGGTAATACTGTTCTGAAGCAAACTCCCAGATGGGACCACGTGGAATAAGTGTGTTGTTCCTTAGATAAAGGGAAGGCGTTAAACTGCTGATCACTGTGTGGATGCTGCCATGGAGGAACAGCACAGCCCTGCTCTGTGCTATTAAATACTATACTACTTAGTCTTCTGCCCTGAGTGTTCCCTCCTCACCCCACATAACCCTTTCCTCAGAAAACATTTACTCTAAGAAGAAAAATGTTTTTCAGCATTTGAACAAGAACAAAATAGTTGTGTTTAGTTACAACACATGTCTGTCTTTAAAAATCTGGATTGGTTTTATATTTAATTCATTCACTGAATTGTAATAAATGAATAAACCTAATTTGGAGGATAATAAAAAATATGAACTGTGTTGCTAAAGCCAAAAGCAATAACTACAACTTGGTTTTTCCCGATTCTTTGCTCCTTCGGACCCAAGCATTACTGTTGCAATTTTTTTTCCTGCATTTTAAGTGTTTTGTTTATTTGATTTCTGCATTAAAGGAACACTCCAGTGTAATATAAAAGAATAGTATAATCACGATGTCTAATTACAAAGAAAAGCTAAGTGTCTAATATAAAAACATGCAATAAAAAAAGAATAACTACCAGATCAAAAGCCACCGACACAACAATCTGATGAAGCAGGCTAGGAAGCACTACTCAGCTCTCCCCCTTACAGAGTATGGGGAACCAGAAAGCTTTGCTGTGTGAGAAGATTGAACAGGGTACTGGATAATCTCATCTAGTCTCCCTCTTCCATGAAAGCCTGGACAAAAGGACCTTCCAAGACCCCTTCCAGCCTGGGCTGCTCTGGGATTCTATAAGATTGGAAGATCTCTCTGATGCATGGCTCTTACATTAACTGCAGCTTTTCCTCCTTGGTTTCTTTCTAATTTCAAGAGCTTGTTCTTACTGTTTTGTTGGGTTTGGGGTTAGTTTGTTTGTTTGGGGTTTTTCTGGTTTGTTTGTTTTTTCCCCTGATTCCCAAGTGTAACAAATGTGAAATGGTATCCTTTTGACTGCTAGTGGGCAGGATCTTGTGTTCTTCACACATTTAGATTTTCCATCAAAATCATCAGGAATGTATTAAAACAAGCAGGCTAGTTTCCATCTCTTGGCATGAGTCAATGAAGCATTTAGATGTACATGAAACACAAGACTGACTATGCAACTGGCAGCTTCTAAAAAGGAGTAGATCATTTAAATATGTTCCTGAAGGAGCAATGTTTCTTTACCTGGCCACAACCAGCCCTACTAAAAGAAACAGTAAAACTGCAGACAGCCTTGCCATCCACAGCTTCCCTCGAATTAACAAGCAATTTAGGTTTGGTTTGTAGACCTTAAAAAGTCTGAAGACCACCTTGTATTAAAGGCAGCTCATTACTCTTGCCCATATGCAAGTGGACAGGAGTCTAATGTGCCAAATTCCAAGCCTGAAAGACTGTTTAACCATAAATCCCCTCACAAGACAGAAGTATGAGCAACTTAGCTGGGTTTGAAGATAGAAGGGACAAAGGAACAAAGCAGAGCCATCAGAAGGATTTTTCAGAGATTCTCAACACCATCAACCCAGAGCAACAACCTTACTGAATCAGCAGAAATTATCCTGCAGAAAAAGATATTACAAATACCTCAACCCACTGAAGCAATCCAAATTCTCAAAAACCTCTAAACACTTTTTTTGCATCTCATGTGTAGGACTTCGTGTTTCTGTGTAACTTGGCAGTGGAGCAATTTTTAGCAAAGATACCAACAGAAGATTCATCAGCAGCCATACTGACATCTGAAGAGGCATATGCTCACAAGAAGTATTTTGCCTGTTTGCTTTAACCTGATATTTAAACCCACAAAGTTTAGATATAGCTTGGATAATGTAATTTACCTTGTACAGAGGTGTGCATTTGTGATTTTAAAATTATTTCAGCACTGCGAAAACATTTAATAAAATACAGATAATGATACTATAATTATGAGACTGACAAACAGAAACATTCCAGAGAGCATTGGTTGTTATTGTTATTTCTATTTCACTTTAGAAAGAAATTTTAAGTAAGTTTTTTGGCTTTTTTTAGCAGAGGACAACAGTCATGAGAGAAATGATACTTCTCAGAAAAACATTCTCTATAGATCAGTTCCTGCTAACTCATTCTTCCATTGGCAGACCTCATTCATTTTTCCATGTTGATTTTGCTAACGTGATTAAATAGCTTTAAGAACAATAGAATTACAAGAGTTTTGAGGAAGGGAGAAGCCTTTAGAAAGATAAAATATTTTTTTTCAGAGGCAAGTCTGTTACAATCAATTGGCTACAAAGATGATGTAAACAGTCTAATTCCCCTGCAATTTCAAAATGTGTTGAAGTCAAAATGTGTTAAATCTTTAACTAAGAGTTCAGCAACTTAAGTACATTGTTCAGGATAAATTCTAGTCCAGAAGAATTCTGACTACATTTGCCAGGCAATGATTGCCTCTGTTATTTGCAATAGTGTTCATTCCTTTGCTCTAGTGTTCCCATTCTACATGCAACTTCCACTGATTTTATCATTACTGCAATTAATTGCCCTAAAACTAAAACAGTACTGGAAACAGAATTTTACTTGGTCAAATCACACTTAATTTGAAAGAGATTCACTGCAATGTAATCTCTGCTGAAATGTTTACAAGTTGCCTGTGGAGGAGAACTAAAAGCCAAAAGCGATTTCAGAAAGAATCTTGTGGAAAGGCCATATGTACCTAACTACATATACCACGCCACACTGCAGTTGTGTTCTTCTCTCTCCAGGGTCTTCAGTCCTACCAAGAATTTTGGTTCAGTTCTTCACACTACACCTTCCACTCAAAAGGCAAAAAAAAAGTGGATTAATCTGCTACAAAGTGGCAGGGATGCAAAGTCTAATTGTTGTCAGCATCCTGATGCAAACTGCTGTGTAAATCGAAAGTCTTTATAATTTCTTTAAGGGAGCTTTATCACCAAGATTTGTTTGCACTTCGGGTTTTACCTTCAATACTCTCTTACCTGCGTGTTCCACCTGCATGTCTCTGAGATAACACAAGTCTCC
Source organism: Promerops cafer (assembly GCA_013398275.1). Taxonomy (NCBI): domain Eukaryota; kingdom Metazoa; phylum Chordata; class Aves; order Passeriformes; family Nectariniidae; genus Promerops; species Promerops cafer. Next base: position 1,187,696 of record VZSE01010635.1, on the reverse strand, counting down.
CCATGATTTTCTGTGGCATATCCTAACCCAAAGAGGAAGAAATACAGATTTAGCTTCAATTTAGTCACTGGGCATGTTCTCCACAGTATAACTTTCAGAAGCAGAAATCCTTCTTGCTACCAAATGAAATGAAAAATCTTGCTGTTTCTAGAAACATCAGAAAAAATTCCACATTTTCCTGCCTCTTTGCCAAAAAGGACATGAAGTGAAAAGTATGTCAAAGGCTTCCACATTATTACCTTGACAGAACAAGTCGCTTTTAGGCTCCAAGTAAGAGATTAAGCTATTATAGGTTTTATTTCTAGATGGCTCTAGAAAATTCATGGCAAAGGGAGTCTGTGATGACAGGCTTTTGCTGTATAGGGAAGCTACTCATGAGTTTGGAGAACACTCCAATAATTCTGGGATTCAGTAGGCTCACACAATAGAGACAACACTGCTAGGCACAATGTCCTATCTAATACTAATAAAACCTTTAAAAGCATGAAAATGTGAACATGTTCTCTTAGAGAAAGGTATGTCTTAAAGCCAGTATATACACACTTCTACAAACATAATGAGGTCTTTCTCCCCAAAAACCTGTGCTTTTTTAAATTTAAGTATTACTTTAAAATACAACAAATAACACAAAATTTCAGTGTTCTGAGAATTAGGAGGACAAGGACAGATTATCTTTCAGTAGAATTTATAATCTATTTATAAACTGAATTGGTTTCTTTCTTAATGGCCTCTGTACCACCAAAAAACAGCAAAAATGCCAAGTAATACTACTAATAGTTTGTCAGTTTCTATGTATTAGAGGAGTTTGTACCTCTATACCTGTTTGTACAGAGAATCATCCTGATTACTTGCAGGCACAAATGGGTCATCCAATTAAAGACTCCATTTGGCATCCTAAAAGTTGTGTCTGGCTTTTTTGAAATTCTGAGGGTCCATTCTGGAGGAATAAAATAAATTATTAGGCATTTTAAAGAGACTACGAAATATAAACTATGTAGCCATATAAAATATATGTATAAATTGTAAATGAAAATATATGCCAGATGCACCCTGAGTTAGAAAGAATAGAAAAGGAGAGGAGGGATAGACTGGGAATACAGAGAATATGTCTGAGGTAGGCAGATATGATCTATGTTACTCTTCACCTTATAGATGAATCATAACAATTCTGAGTACAAGAAGATGACAAACAAACAACCTTTGAGAGGGAGCACATGCAAGTCAATAAACACATGGGTCTTAGAGACCTGTTTACTGATTTAATATAGCATCTTGAATGCACTAAAGCTTGAAAACAGAGGTGCTGGAAGCCATTAAAGAAGAATGCTGTGAAAACCAACGTATGAAGCAATTTGAGATGTTCACTGATGACAGCATATGAGCAACAGAAATCTCCACCCAAATAATATGTTCCATTTTTACATCTTGAGTCTGGATGGAATAAGGAGGTGGTTAAGAGCTGAGCAGTGGTATGTAGACAGAAAGATCCATGATTCTGAAGAACTCTGGGAAATAATGAAGGGAGCGGAAATTAGATTATGGCATCCTAGAGAACACAGGGAATTTGGTGCTAAGTAGTGGGGGAAATGGAAGGAGAGGTGAAAGAAGTTAAAATCTGAATAAGATGAGAGAATTTGGTGCCTAAAGATACCCAGTTTCTTAGCATCTCAGGAATGCAATAAGGTTGTGAGAAAATCCTGTTGAAACCTTGATCATTGCTTTTGCCACTGAGCTCATGTCCCAGTAGGGCTTTCTGCTTGAATCAGACTCTAATGTAGGACATCTTAATTGTGCTTGCTGGCCCAGCAGAAAATGGTGAGCCTAATGGGCTGGTTGTATTTAACATTGCAGAGAGAACATGCAGAGAAGGGTGGAACGTCAAAAAGGAGAAGTGACAAAGTAATGAGTTGCCTGGAGTCAAAGAGGAAGGAAGTAGATGGTAGAAATAGGGCAAACATGCATTGGAGAAAGGAGGATGACTTCCTACTTTTGGATTGCTGCGTGTCTTTACGTGTATTTCCCCAAATCTGCTGGTGGTGTTGCGACCTTGGCTCAGTTTAAGTTCAGATTGATTTTTTTCATTGTTGTTTCTGTTTAGTTTCCCCATAAAAGCATGTATCTACCAGAGTCTACAATCAAATTTACCTTAAGTACCAACAGCGCAAAAATGATGGATTCATGGAACTGCTGAGGTGTAAGGGGCCTCTGGAGATCATCTAATACAACATCTGTGGTCCAGTAAGGTTTTGAGTAACTCAAAGGATGGAAGCTCCTCAATCTCTCTAGGCAACTTGTTCCAGTATTCAACCAGTTTTATACTACAAAAGTTGTCTTTTGTGTTTACACGGAGTTTCCTGTGTTTCAGTTTGTGCTCATCACCCCTTGTCCTTACACTGAGCATTATCGAGAAGAGATTGGTTCTGTCTTCATTACCACTGCCTCATCACATATTTTTGCACATTGAAAACGCCTGCCCCAAGTTCTCTCTTGTCTAGGGTGAATAGTTCCAGCTCTCTCATCCTCTCCCAATGTCAGATACTCCAGTACTTTAGTCATCTTCATGACCCTTTGCTGGACACTGGGGAGCACAGAACAGGATCCAGAACTCCAGGTGGCTGTCACCAGGATTGAGGAGAAGGAAGGAAAGGATCATCTCCTTTGACCTCTCTGCTCAGCAGTATAAGATATGCCATAGGTATATGGCAAAAAAGACAGAACTATTGCAGGGGATTAGGAAAGGAAGACTCATTACATTTGCAGAGAAGACTGTGACAAAAGCATGGTGACTGCTTGTGTCAACAGTCCGAAATATCTCACGGGATTTACCCTGTATAGACTTTTCTGCCTTGTATCCTTCTCTAGAACTATGGCAAAGGCTCAACACCAAAAATCCAACATCCCAAGTAAATTTCAAAAAACTCCTTCATATTTTTCAGGATTGTTTATCAGAGTTGCTCACAACCTGTTACAAGACCTAGATCTGTATAGAAACAGCAGAAGAACAGCTAGCATTATATAACACGACTACAACAAAGAAACCTTTTTCCACATTAATTATCCCAGCTGATGAGAAGTAAATACACTACTTGTCAGAAGCTAGAAGATATCACCACCAATGTATTAAAATTTATCATAAATTCTAGAAAAATCTTCACAATTTTCCAGGGCCAAGTTTAATAGTATGTATAAACTGAGATGAACATTTTTAGCCCTCCTTTTCCTCTTTCATTACAGTGCACACTCTCCTGCCTGTGAACAAAAAATGTCTGTAAGGTAGGAGTCACAACAGGTGGTAAACACTCCAACATTTAAGGGCTTGTTTAGATGGTAAATGAAACCAATCCAATTAAATCAGTTGTAAATCACACCCTTAACATTTCATCAGTAGTTAGCATGAGACAGAGATTTCAGAGCCCTTTCTTTACAGCTAAATGTGATTTCTTTTTCAGCTTAAATTACATCAAAACTAGGGTTTACAAATAGACCTTAATCAAAATATTATTAATTAGAATGCAGCTATTTCCATTTGTTCTAGTTACCACATAGATGAATCCTAAGTCTTTGTAAACATATGCATGCACACACAGAACACTCACTGGTTCAGTGGGAAGACATTACAAATTACTCAGCGCTGCCAATTAGTGAACAAGCAGGGCAAAAAAATCTGCAAATAGAGGCAAAGAAGAATGCTTCACAAAATCTATGCTGCTTCTTGTACTTGAAAAATGTCATAGCTGATGCTGTGAAACATCTTACCAAGAGAACCAGGGAATATCCTGTAACACTAGATATTGGAAAATATATGAGAATATATAACACATAGGAAAGAAAGTCTCATTACAGCCCTGGGTTAAATATTTAGCAAATATTCTCAGAAGGGATGCATGTCAGCTTCAGATACATATCAGCAAATGTCAAGAGAAGCTTTTATGCTGATGTAATGACATGATTGTTCAGGAATACTGCAGGTAATTTTCTGTAGGATGCCCTAAACAAATTAGTGCTACTATATACACTGCCCCCCGTTAAGCTTTCCACCAGCATTTCTGTGGTCATGTTAAACCAGTGCAAATGTGCAAGAGCTAGCAAACCTTTAACTCTGCATATTCTGCAAAAAGTTTTCAAATAACTTCCTGTGAGGATTCAACAGAAAATTTTGACCTGCTAAGCTCATTCAGTCAGGGAAGAAAAACTGTGCCACAGTTTTTGACCAATACCAAGCAGGCTGTACAGCTTAAATTACCAATATTGAACACCTCCACAAACCACAGAATAATTTACAATGCAGCAGTCAGCTGCAAAGACTTCTGAGGAAACTGCAGCCAGCTGGGAAGTGTTGCGTAAAGGGGCGAGATTCAAATAAGCAAATGAGGCAGCTTTAATACTTACATAAGTTAATGCAGCATCGACGTTACTTTCACTCTCTTGTTAGCAAGTGGGATTGTTTTCCTTGGAGCCTGTGCTTTTACATGGAGCTGCTTTCTGTACTAGGGAATCCCAGCCAATGCTATGCAGGAGGGGTATGGCCAATAAATAAATAGATCTTCACAAAATTAGCATCACTGGTGTTCAGTCGGGATCCAGTCCCTAAGGGACAAAATGCTGCAGTCAGAGTCAGAATGACTCCAGGCAGATGCTATATCTACTGTGTGGATTAAACATGAATGTCTGGTTTAAACATGAATGTCTGGGTGAGTTTTTGCCACCCCATAATGACCTTATATTTTCAGATGCTGGCTCAGTGTCAAAAGACACGGGAAGGGATGTGATTACTCTCTGCAAATATACCAAGGAGAAAGTACATGATAGGAGGAAAAAGGAATGTAAAAACAATGTTGGCACAGCAATAGGGAGAAGTCAGCCAGAAATATGTTTAGATATTAGAAAAAAAAGATCATAAGCTTCAGGGAAAATAGTGACCCTGGGGCAGATATTGCATAAATATAACAAGGGAAGAAATCCTTTCCTCATTTTTAAGATGGTTGATGCTAAGCATAATACAATGCAGTTACTTGTTGCAGGAAGGGACAGGCCTGGGAAGGTCACTCTACTCCTGTCAAAATTTATGTACGTAGATGGAGAGACAGACATAGAAAAAGGTTGGTTGTACATAGCAAGGTGAGTCTCAAAAGAATATGAACAAAACAAATTTATTTCCCCAGGGAAAAAAAAACAAACAAAACCCAGCAGTGAGTAGATAACATAAGCAACCGCGTTATAACTTTGGATGTTGTTTTTTTCAAAATATTGGCATACTGTTGTCATGCAGTTATTATGAAGAAATCACACTGTGAAGCAAGAAGCCTTCCTGCAAACCAGGAGGGGAAGCACAGAATCAGCTGCAGTTTTTTCACTGCAGGGGTTTCTCTAAAGGAAAAAATAATAATATGATCATTGGTTTTGCGCACACACACTAAGAAAAATTCAGTTTGCAAACAATGAACATCCTTTGTGTTCAGCGTTGGCAAAGCAATTGATCCTAGTTTGAGATTGGACTTGTGCCACTGCAAAAGCAGTTTGTCTTTTCTGTTCTGAAAAGTACTGTAATGAAGAGCTTCAAGAGAGAGGATTTTAATCATTAGACTCTGGCTATATTTTCTTTCAATTTCTCTCACTTCACCAAAAAAGTATGGAATTCATCATTCCAGCACATTGAGAAATAAAGTAAAGTAACTCTGAAATACTGCAGAAAATGTTAGAACTTATTATATAACCAAAAAACCCAACAAAAACCAAAGACAAGCACAACAAAACAAACAAAACAACCCCCCCGCCAACACTAAATTTCCAATATCCTGTTATCTTCCTCCTTCACAGGATTTTCTCTGCTTTCTCCCCCAACATTCAGGAACACATGAGGATATGACTTCCCATAGGTCCAACAGGTCTTAGTATGCATGCTACACACATGGTGGAGTAACAGAGAAAACCCCACATAATTAGCAGGCGAGAAACAGGGTCACATAAATAGAAAAGGTTCCTAGAGTGACAGAGAGCTTTTATTTTGTACCCTTATGTGTTCAAGAACTCTCATTTCCTCTCAAAGCAGATACCTTTGTATATCCAAGCAAGCAGAATGAGTCCACTTGGGAAAAAAAAAAATCTGTCCTTCCAATGGCACTTTTATGATAAAATATGAGTAATCTGCTTTAAAAATTGGGACCTTACTACTGGTTCCTGAGCCCAAAATCTTCTTTATTCTTCACTGTGTCAGTGTGTCTAATACAAGATTTCACTTCTCCCTGTGAGCTCTGTACCTCTCATGTCCTCAGACCATCTTGGGTAGAACAACCCTGCTGCATTAAGACTCCCAGCCTTAAAACTTGACAGACATTTCTTTTTAACACCTTTTTATACAAAAGCAATAGCAGCAGGTAGTAAACTAACACTGCTGCACAGCATGGTATAGGAAGGAAGTGCTATAAAACCTATCACAATTATTTCAGTGAAAGACAAGGCCATCATTAGTGCTGTATTGATCAACCTCCCCCTCCCATCTCCACTGTTTGAAAATTCATTCAACATTATTATTGCTGCCTCAGACAGTATTATTATAACAGACCTGCATTATACAATAAGAGGCTTTGGTATAATTGACATCTGAAGCACCAGGGAGCTTGAATGCTTGCTGCTGGTTAGAATGAGGTCTCCAGAGGGACACTTTCTTCCTCGCAAAAGGGGCTATCACATAGCCATTGCAGTGTGTAAATCAAATCCTCAGTGACTGCTGTTTTTTCATTACTTGTCTGTGACCTGGAACCAGATCCTTACAGCACTGTGCCGCTGATTATCCACCTCTGGAACCCACAACAATACGCTGCAATGATGAACCAATACTTGGAAATTGGGTAAAGGTAATGACCTATCTGAGTTAAAACAACAGAAACTTGTTTATTTCTTAGCATAGTTAAATAGGAAATTGGACATATAATCCCACTGTTTGGTGCTGTGGAAAATCTCTGGCTCCCATGCATAGCTGGGCACAGGCCAGACACAGGAAGCACAGGTAGATTTAAAGCATCCATTCCTCCCACCCCCAATCAAATTAAGCTTTTGCCAGAGGTGGTCATTAAAAGACGCACATGTTGCACATTAAAGGCCATGTGGAAATCAAAGCCAGCAATTTACATAGGGTTTCTGCTAGTGTGAAAGCCCAGGCACGCCTGGGACCTCCATCTGGCAGGAGGCTGAACACGGGAGCTGATGCAGGCAAGCACACATTGAGTCCTACTGAGCCCTGGCCCCCACCGGCAGCTGCGCAACGAACAAAGCACCCGAGCAGAATCGGCCCCCAGACAACACATTAGAAAGGCCGATTCTTAATGTCTGACCAGAGCCAGCTCAAGAGAGTGGTAAGGATTTATAAGAGGGATTTGAGCCCACAGAAAGTACTCTACGTTTGCCACGGCATGGGGAAATTCTCCTGCATGCCCCCAACATAATTCACAAAGTTCATACCCTGCGTCACTGGCCTGAGGAGGAATTCCACCCACATGCCATTTGCATGGATTCACAAGCCCAAAGGCCTCCAGATCACTCATTTAACTGGGGTAATTGTCAGCTCCCCACTCTGCCCATACCAGCTAGGTGGGGCACAGCCAAAGAACAATATGTAGCTTCGTTCCCTGTTGTCATCATGGCTTCAAGGAAAAGCTACAAGCTGGCCCAGGTCAAAACCACTTACTCTTAAGCTGGGGCCTGAAACCACACTGCCAATACCAGAACCAAGGAAGAAGTGGGCAATGGGGAAGGCTGAGAAAACAACTGCAGTTTTCTTAGGGGATCAAAGCCTCAAATCCGATAGGATTGCTCAGGACACATGAGGGAGTGTCAGGTCTGCCACCCTCACCCGAGCCACTTCCAGCAAGGTGGCATTCATGAGTTCATGTGGCAGGAGAAAGATCACACTACTGTGTCCACAGCCTGCTCCCCTCCCCAAAAAGACTACTTTCACCCTTTCCTTGGTTAGGCGGAAATTAAAAGTTTGGCAGTATGGACCAGTGCCTGTTCCCCATGCCAATCTGGATTCAAAGCCTGACATCCTGCTAGTGGCTGGTTGCTGCTTGGCTTTGATTTATTGGTCTGGTGTGGGTGGGGAAGCAGGAGAAGAAACTGCTTGACATGATACAGAATGTGTATCCTTACACTCAAATGAAACCCTGGTGCTTTGTGAGTAATGAGTTGGGCAAAGGCAGGAGGGGGCTTCTTGCTATCCTGTTAGGGGTGGATATCTCTGGTTAAACAAGCAGGGAAGCAAGGGGTGCTGGAATAGAGGCCAAATGCAGGAGAAACGGGATAAGTTTGCTGCTTGCATGGAAGAAGAGCACCTGGATCTAATTTTACCCAGGATCCAACAGTGACACCATTAGTCCTGCATTTAAGGAAAAGAGGAAAGGTGACTAAAGGAGTTTGCTTAGGAGGAGGTGAGAGACCCAAAGCCCCGTCTGCCACAAGGAAGGCTCTGGGCTCTTTTGCCAGTCAGTGCCAATGCCCTTGGCTCCCTCTGGCAACAGCAGAAGACACAGGCATACTCTGAACTGAGTAGATGATCCAGCAGCCCCCCACACTAAGGCTACAGTGCCAACATTTGTTTTCAATATTCAGGAAAGCCAAGCAAATAAGTCTCAGCAGTTATACTGAGAGAAAACAACAGAAGTCATGGCCCTGAAACCTCAGTGGTGCTCTCCTGCAATTATTTCAAAAAAAGACCCATCTTATTCTCCTGTATTTGTACTCAGCAGGGGGAGGTGAACTTATCTGCTGCCTGTGATGTTGGCTTAAGAGCTCTGCTTAGGACACCATCATAATTCTTGTCTTTCTTTTTTGCTAATGGTTGCATACCTTTGATTAAAACCTGCATGGTGCATTAAAGGCTAAAACAGATGATGAATGCCATGTAGTACGTTGCGTTAGATCAGAGTTGATTAGAATTTTTGATGATCCAGCAGCTGGAAGAGGAAACTGCATGAGCACTGAAAATATTCAGCTGTTACTGTTGTAGGAGGCAGTGTCTTTTGTTTGACACAAGATACAAAACAGTAACTAAATGGACAATGCTCTCTCTTGGTCAATGAATAGCTTCATAGCACAATAGAGCTCTGTAAAGAAAAGCTGGTGAATTAATCAGTCCAAATATTTGTAAGACTTCTTGCTTGTTTTCAAGTGGGTAACCCTCCCCCACAACAGTTTTGGAGCCCGATGCTGGTTAGCTTATTTTTCATGACTGCAAATTTAACAGTCAAGTATTTTAAAGAAACAAGCTAACAACAAAGCCATGTAGTAAAAGTTAAAGATGCTGACCCAAGTGCATATCACATCAGCATCCAGACAGATATCTTTAGTAATCTCTGCCAACACACCAGTTAAGCAAAACACTATTGCTGCTCTGGGTGAAAAGATTTAGTTAAACAGGACAGACCAGTTGCAGAGGAGGAAGCTGCTTGATTAAACATAATGCTGGCAGAAAACTGGCAGTATGAGCAAACCCAATGTGCCATGGAAGGAGGTTCACTTTCTAAGGTCATCCAAAATATGAAAGAAGAGTGCATAAAGCAAACGTATTGAATAGGAAGAGAAGTAAAGAGCCAGAAATGAGTAAGGAGAGATGGAAGAGAGAAAAGAAATTATAAAAAAGGCCAAACTGTTTTTATGGTCCTGACTCCAAACAAGGAAAATGTATTTTATGTTCTCTTTGGTGATCTTATTAACTTAACATCAGGATTTTTTTTATATGTAACTTTTAAAGATCTCTTCCTCCATAAGACAATTTTTAAAGAAAGACACTTACTGCAGCATATTGCAAGACAGGGCACAAGGTATTGGCTCACTATTTGTAAAAATGTTGCTAAATACCATCAGTTACCTTTCCAGTCGAATTGAGTTTCAGTAACTGTCTTAACCTTTCCAGATTGGTACACTGATGTTGCAATGGTTTCTTTTTCAGTTAATGCCCCACATATGCACTTCTAGACGAGATCGTGGCACCCTGATCAATGGATGGCTGAGGTTACATAGCTGAAGGGAAGTTAAATCCAAGGCCTCTCTCTTCTAAAACTACAGTTTTAGAGCTGAGTCAGAAGTAGGAACACATATTTTGAACAAGTATCAATATTTTCAGGTTCACAGGCCCTTCTAGTGTTCAAGTTAGAGCTGCTTTTCAAATCAGTTAGAGATATATATATATACTCACACAAAAATTCGGAATAAACTGCCAAATCTCCTCTCAGATTTAAGAAGGGACAACTGGGTAGAAGGCATACTTTGAGAAGCCCAGAAGTAGTAAGGGAAAGCCACAAAGGCCACAGAAATGCGAACACTTCTATTGATATCATATACAAAACCACTTCCACAACAGCAAGGAAGCTGTAACTTTCTTATGCTCCAGGCTTCCCCAGGATATGGGGTTGAGAGATCTGGATCCTGGATTCTCCTGGAGAAATGCTCTGTTCACCATGCAGAGAGATACAAGTTCTTTCTCAAGCAAGCTCTTGTTTGAATCCCGTACATAGGATTCTGGCCAGTTCCTCTCTCCTGTGTGTACTTTACCCATCCTTGCTTGGATGATTCTCTCTGAGAAACTTTCCTTGTGCTTTCAGTCCATGAAGATATGAGTGCCCAAGGCAGAAGGAAGCCATCACAAGGCCTACTTAATTTGAATATTCATTCAGCAGATTTCAGAATATCCTGACCCATCTAGGCCAGTGTGAGCTTTTGTCCCATCAAAGTGCACCATTACTGCTATCCAAACACACTTTTCCTAAAGTAGGCTGCTGTAATCAGAGAAAAAAAAAAGAAAAACAAATCACAACAAATCAGAGCAGCATTTCTAGCTGCAAAGCATACCTAGTGCCTTTTTTCAACTTTTGCTACCCACAACTCCATTGCAGCAGATTAAGAGTTTAAGATGCACTAGTGAAAAAGAATCATCCTAGAAACAGGGTGAAACAACAGCCAAGTACTGTGCAGACAGCTTCAAACAAAACTAGCACGACAAGCCAAAGAAGTAACTAAATAATCTCTTCTCTTATGGAGATAATGGGTTTTGATTCCAAAAAACTCTATCAAATTTTGTATGTATTTGCACTCTGCTCTGGTTACATGCTCTTTCTCCTTAATGTTTGAAAGGGAACATACTCCAAAGGCACACCAGCTAGATTACAGGGGCACATTATAAGTTTCACAATCTTGAGAGCATTCTACTTTGATCTCAGAAGTTGATTGTTGGAATCCCACAGAGCAAAGAGATAGCACAGGAGGGTCTTTTCACTGATATACACATAAGAAAAAAATTATGAGATTTCTGTGAAATTGCTCTGGTTTAGAATTTTCTCAAGTGTTTCATTTCAACTATAAATAGAAAACAGAATCTCATGACAAAGATGTAGTTGACATAGTGTGCAATTTATCATCTGTGAGCACATTTCAGAGTGCTTGTCTCAAAGCTGACATGCTGTGTGGACTCTGCAATATGACTACTTTAATATATTCCATGACAAATGCAAGTAAAAGTAGCTGAGAGAGAAACAATCCACAAAGAAAATTCTCCATTGCCTCTCCTGATCTGGACTTCTTTCTGATAACAGATAACCTTGTGGAGACAAAAAAAATTCCAGCATAAATGGAAAAACCATTGTTTCTCTGGATTACTTCCTACCATGCTTTTGCTGTGGGTTGTAAAGACTTATTCCTGGAAGCACACTTAAATAGATTTGACCTCTTCCCCACTTATAAAAATACCACAGACATGCAAATGATCCATAATATATATGTAGACAGCCACTGAAGTTAATGAACCAACATAAACAAAAACTACAGTATCTGATTCCTGGACTGTCACTTCCTTTCAGAGTATTTTTCTCCTCAGAATCATTTCTAGCAAGAATGAAATAGTAATGTTTTACAGTAAAATGCTCTTATTCTCCCACATCTCAGACAGCAGATTCACAGCTGTAAATATAGGTTGACTGTACTAGTACCAGCACAACTGAAAGAAGCAGGTGACCTCATCTGCTAAAATCCAGTGTAAGGTGTCAAGGGCTGTACGTGATTTAAGGCTGTGGCACCTTGGAGGTGAGGTGCCTAGCCTCAAGAGTCCAGATGGTGACTATTACAGAAGAGGTTCTAGATTCAGCCCACTTGAATATTGGCTTCAGAGACCATACAGTACTGAATGCACTTGGATAATCACTGAGAATTTTCTTTTCTTTCTTGTGCTCTAAGAAGCTACCTATGTGCTGCAAGGGCAAACTTGTAACTTTCCTATTGTAATTGTCAAGCAGTTTAAAGGTTTCCCTGTCTTTTCAAGCCACTTTCCAACTTTTTTTACACAGGTACAAATCCAGACTGCTGAGTCTGGCTCCAGCAGAAGTCTAGATTTGCACAGGGATGACTGGTAGCACACTTTAGCCCACAGCGTTTCTTTTACAACTCTTGCAATAAACTAAAGCAACAGCAGACAACAATTCCTAAAAAATAAGGCCCTGACCGACTCTTGCTGGATTTTTCTTCACTTCCTGTTGCACCTGCTTCTCTTACACCAGCAGCACAGACTCTTGCAACTGGGAACAGCAATAGCCTCCTGCTCTGGTGTACACACCACCAGAGGGCAATGAAACACATAGGCTGCGCCAGCATCTTGCAGATGGAGATTTTTGGCCCCAAGTTTGGCAGGTGAAAGCTCCTGTGACAGCCATAAACACACTTAGCAGCTCTAGTGAAGAGATCTGGATCCATTTAAAAACCACATCCACTCTGTGCTTCTACCCAACATCACGCAAGGATCAGGCTGCAACTCCTCTTCTTGTACTGCTCAGAGCTTGGAAAGCCAACATCTTCCATAGTCCTAACAGACAGAAATTTACTGGCAACCTTAGTGTCTGAGGCAGGTACTTCCACTGGAGAAACCTTACCCAAAGCTGTCAACATGCCACTGCCTTCATGCTCATTCACACCACTGCACCTCTATGCAGCTCAGGAGAGGGGGGAATCCACGTTCTGAGTAATGGCTCATTCAGATGAATTTGATGTCTCTTGGGCAGAAATTACAAGGTTCTTTGGCACGTGGCAAGCTGCCATTGAGTAGCTTCCACTCTTCAGGGTTGGTTTTCACTTTTTCAGGTCTATTATTTGCAAATGCTGTTTTTGAAGTTGAGAGACTAAGAATTGGTTATGCATTTTTTAGTGCTAGATTATGTATAGAAATATATGTAATGTACCTCTGGTTTCAAGTCACCTTCCAACACTTCATTATTTTGCAGAGTAATACATGGCCATTGATTAAGTACAGATTCAAAACTGAATCTTGCATTTGGTGGGTGACTGATTTTCAAATATCACAATTTAATCATCTTGCGTTGGCACCAGAAATTACTACCTGGTATTCTAAGCACCAGATACAGGATTTGGGTATCCTCAGTAAATTCGAATTGGCCTAATATAGAAGGTGGTTACTACCACCTTTATATGATGAGACCCCTCTGAATCAGCTGCCCATTTTGACAGTCTGTGTATTCAGAAGGTGCTTGGGTAGAATAGCTGGCTGATATGTTTTCAGCTCTGCTGAAAATTCTCAGCTCTGGTTTACTCTTGACCAAGTTCAGATATTAATGATACTCAAAGCAGGGTCCCTATATCCAGGTCTCAACAAAGTCTTCCCTTTTTTCCTTGCCCCTAATCTGGGGTTTGCTCAGGGAAGCTGTTGAAGTCCATGGGAGCCAAAGTGATTTCACAGCTTTAGAGAATCAGTATCTTCATCACATTAAAAAAAATTATTTAATGCAAAGCCAAGGAATGAAGGAAAACCTTTACCATAAGTAATTAGAGCTTTGAAAAGCAGGTATGCTGTCTGCTAGACAGCACCAACCAGAGTAACTTTTGTCCTCCAGGCATGAGTCAGAAGGTAAGATTAACTTTCAACACTACAATACTGGCATTAGTTATTGATATGTCAAAGACTGATACAATGGTGGGATTTGCATACTCACTAGTGAAGGAGCTCAACCCCAACAGGTACCAAAAAAGCCTAAGAAAATAGAGTTCAAGAGACTGATTTGCTTTTAATAGAGGGGCTAGGATAAGTCTTCTGTAAAAACAAAAAAAGTAGTCAGTACACGTAAAAGATGAAGAGATTTAAAATGTAGGGTGGGAGGGGAAAGAAAGGAGAAATGAGACTGGGATTTGGAACAAGATTCTGTAAATGTTGCTTTAACTATTAATTGAAGAGTTAACATCCCATTAAATTCTTATGGAATGTGTGCATGAAAAGTGGTAGCACAAGTCAGATCTGCTCCATGTGGATGTTGTTTAGGAAGCAGCCTCCTTGGAAGTGTTCCTCACACTTTTGACAAATGAACTTTCTGTAGGTTGTACATTTGAACATGGAATGCCTATTGTTTCCATCTGCCTTTGGCTTGTACATTTCCTTGGGGACTTAATAGAGAGACAGACATTTAGTAGAAAGAAGGCTTTATGGAGTGGCAAAAGCACATTCTGGGAGAATGCACAAGGAAGAAAAAAAGAAAACACAACAAAAACAACTCTTTCTGTTTTCTACAGAAATCAGACCATTACAGAAGAAAAATTCTTTTGAAAAAGCACATACATTTTTCACCGAGTGGCCCTAAAGCACTTATTTATATTTCATCTCTGTATGACACGGTTTCGCTCATCTAATTCCATTTAGAACATTACAATTTTTGTTTCAAATGTGTCTGTGCTGAAACATATTCTCTAAAGTGCCCTGGAGCTGCTGGTGTTGTGAATGTTATCTAAATGACTCATTCGAATTTTTAAGGACAACTCAGCTTAGAAATACAGTATTCTGTTTTTCAGTTATTTTTATTTGAAAGTTTTTAGTTTGGGGTGCAAAGAAGAAAGATGCAGAACAACAGATAGCATGTGAATAGAGTCACACAATTGCTGCTGTTTTCCACTTTATGGGATGAAGCCAGACACGAGCAAGTGACACAGTTTCTCCTGATATGCACAGAGTGAATCTTGATTACTTGTGGTGTTTCTGCAAAGGCCCCTTCACAAAAAAACCACTGAAATATCTCTGGTTTTGATAATAATGTGAAAGACAACTATCAAACACTGCTGCTTATATAATGTCTGTTTCTGTAGTGCTGCTGCATATTTCACAAATCACAGAACTTCGACTTAACATTTCATGCATGCATTGGTTTTGCACACCTGTATATACCTGTATGGTGAAATTCTAGCTCCAGTGAAGCAAAAGTTTTCTTAAAATACATATTATACTATAATCCTATGCACATAAACATTTAAAAATATTTGCTTGAATATAGAGAGGGTCAGGTTCTGTGTCATATATATGACAGGGCCCCTGAGGCTGCAAAGTCTATGTTTTGAAGGTAGGATTTGGTATTTTGCTGAAGTAGACAGATTTAATAGCTAAATTGTATGTGTTCTGAAAAAAGAATTCATACTCAGGAACACCTGAGTTTGACTTCACTGACCTGGAAAAAGTCACTGTAGAAAGGATGATGCTCTGGTACCATCACACAGCAAGACATGAATTCATTGTCTGTTGAGCTATTTTAACTACCAGAACACCACGTAACGTGAGTTACTTTTCCTTTTGCACTGGTAGTTTCCACACAGAGTCAGAAAGCTCATTGAAGAGGATATTCTTTCAGGCACTACAAACACTCAGTTGAGATCAGTCTATAGAATTGCATGGTTTTTACACATGGAAATGCAACATTTGAACTCTATATGCTGGCTGTTGTTTGAAATTAAACTAAAGCAAGCTGGATGTCTGCTCCATAGAGAGTAAGATTTTCTCAGGCTATCAGAACAAGACCTCTTAGGGAGTCAGGCCATTTTTCAGAACAGAAAAGAGTGTTTTCCTAAATAACCACTGCAGCCTTAACCAATCAGACAGCATATTTAGATATAGTTTCCTAAAAGTTAAGGCCAAAAAGGATACCAGATGCACCTACTGTGTATTCACAGACCATTAATTTTAACCAAAACATCTAGTGGATGCTCAAAGGCTTTAGTGAGGGAAAAGCATTTCTCTGCTTAGAAAACTATCTGGTACAGGCACAGGGTTGGCAAGACCTGAGGAAGCCATGCAATGGCAAGGAATTAATCATCTGAGATGTACACAAACGACCCTAGCAGACGAACCACACCTCATGCTATATGAGGTGAAAGATCCACAGAGCCTGCCAACCTGACCCAGGGAAAATTCCCTCCCAAACCAACTAAGGCAATCCATAATCTCTCTCTATGCCACCTACAAAGAGATCTCCTGCTCTGGCCAATCTCTTGTGCTGCAGGGGAAAGCAGTTATTAACAATTAAAGGAAGCTGCATACAGAAACTTTCGTTCCTTGCGCAAGGGAGGAGATGAAAAGAAATCTGCCCTGATCATCTTCAGAGAAATTCAGGTGTGTTAATTGTCTTAATGTGGAGTTGATGTCTACAAGCTTTTGAGTTGAAATGTTTCCTTAATGTTTTCCCATTAAGGAAAAGGATGAGAAAGGCAAGCTGTCCAGGCCAGGCTTGAGCTCTCATCATCAAGAGACCTCGCAGCCAGAAAGCAGCTTCTTATTTCAAGACTGAGTTAGCTGAACTTCAGCTTCTGTCAGCCAGAGGGAAAAGCCTCTGCTCTCAGGTGGCTTCTTCAGACTGACCTCTCACCCTGCTCTCAGCTTACCTTAATACTCTGAATTCTTGACATCCCTCATCTTAATGTTTGTTTTCCAGTCCTTAACTCACATTATAGCCCAGCTTAGACAGAGCAGGACACATCACCTGATGAAGAAGTACAAACACTACTAAATGTTTCTCTTCTTCATGGATCACACCATCCCTTTTTTGCCACAACACAGCAGGAAAAATTAAAATTAAAGAAATTATCCATGATGCCACCTAGGTCCATCCATAAACCACTGTTTACCAAAATGTGATTTACTCTATTCTCCATGCCAATATATACTAGCTCAGGCTTGACTGTATTAAAAAACACTCCTTTGTTGCAACAGAAATCTTAAACTAGGTGATTACCATTTACTTGGCTTTATTGTTTATTTTCTTGCTAACCTTTTCCTCAAACTTGATGTTACACATCAGCAGGTGCTATACATTACTGATGTTATCACTGATTGAGGTTTGCCTGGCCCACTCTCTCAGTGTAGGGAGTAAAGCTACTGTAAAAGTACTTGAATAAACTGAATGACTTTGGGGGAGAGGATGCTTCCTATAGAGACTGTCACAACTGGAAGCAGAGAAAGATTATTGAATATTTTAGGCAGTGGGTAAGCTATAAAGCTGAAGAACATTGCTTGCACAGAAAAAAAAAAAAAGTAGAGGAAAGATTTTGCTCAGGGGAGAGCAACTGCATTGCTGATTGAGGTGTAAAATCTGTGAAGGAGCCTCTTGTTAGAACTGTTGGCAGTGTATCATCCAGAGCAGTACATACTTGCTCTTCAACATACAGGGATTTTTCATTTCATCTCTCATTCAGAACTTGTTGTAATGCTTCCAAAAGTCACATTACATTGTCGTACACTCCCATTAACACAAAGACTTTCACTTCATGAAGAAATTGGCTGCTGTGGAAGATGGGCATAGGGAGCAGGTGCTACAGGTGGCCTTTTCACGTTGAGATGCTCCATCAATACACTCAGCCAGAGAAGCTGGGTTTCTTCTGAAGATGAATTGCATCTCCCCAGCTTCCTGCACAACACTTTGTACCTGGGTGTTCTGAATATTTCTAAAATCTTCCTCTACTACCATGCCAATTATACTACTACAACAATCCCAGCCAAATTAAACACAGGAGTTGCTTCCACCAAGTAACAAAATTTCTGAGGCCTAAGGAAAGCCCAGCAACACATCTAAAACTATTGGCTACAATCCTCTTCCCTAAAGAGAGGAAGGCCAGGCCAAATCATGTTTTCTTCATAAGAAGGAGATCACTTTTCCCCTCAACCAAAACACTACAATAAGCCACATCAGAAGTAGTAGCTGAAGTAGTACTTTCAGTGGTCAGGAATGAAAACATACTGGCATTTCAAATTGCCATTCTAGAGTAGAGAATGAAAGAAACGTAAGTCAGACCATGATTTTTAAATTTCCATACCTTCAAATCAGTGTGATAATCATCTTACAATATCAAAGGATAAAGAAAGCAAAATTTAACATGATCATTATTTTTCTTTAAGCTTTGCAGTTTCCACATGTCGGAACTTACTAGGGTACAAAAGTATTGCCTTGCTACAGAGGCAGAAGTGATCAAGGAAGCTGCATGAACTTTGGTATGCTTTTTGGAATACAAAGAAGAAAAGGCTCATAGATAAAGGGTCAGTTCAGCAACATAAATTATGTAGCTTGTTAAATACACCACCACCACTACCCACCCAAAAATATAGGCATTTAACAAGGTTAGTAATTTGGTACAAGGGGATGATATCCATCACTGGATGGACATTTACACATATAGTAAATTAATTCTAAGCATTTGATATTAAGAGAAATTGTATAACTGCATACAATGTCAGGATTCCTGTTTATATATGTCCTGCTTAATGTCTTTATTGATAATCTGGATGAGGGGACTGATTGTACCACTGGTGAATTTGCAGCTATCACCAAGGTGGGTGGGAGTGTTGATCTGTTGTAAGGTAGGAGGGCTCTGCAGAGGGATCTGGACAGGCTGGATAGATGGGCTGGGACCAAAAGTATGACATTCAACAAGACCAAGCAGCAGGTTGTACACTTTGGCCACAATAGCCTTATGCAGCACTATAGGGGAAAAACTGGCTGGAAAGCTGCCCAGCAGAAAAGGACCTGGGGGTGCTGGTTGAAAGTGGCTGAACATAACCCAGGGTGTGCCCAGGTGGCCAAGAAGGCCAATGGCATCCTGGCCTGTATCAGCAATAGTGTGGCCAGCAGGGCCAGGGAAGTTACTGTTCCCCCATACTTGGCACTGGTGAGGCTACACCTGGAGTGCTGTGTTCAGTTTTGGGCCCCTCACTGCAACACTACAAGCTGGCTTGTACTAGGCAATTAATTCATAATACCTCAGCACAAGAAAGGCACTGAGGTGCTAGAGTGTGTCCAGAGAAGGGCAACAAAGATGGGGGAGGGTCTGGAGCACAGGTCTGATGAGGAGTGTCAGAGGGAGCTGGGTGTGTTTAGTTTGGAGAAAAGGAGTCTCAGGGGGACTTTATCCCTCTCTACAACTGCCTGAAAGGAGGATGTAGCCAGGTGGGGGTCAGTCTCTTCTACCAGGCAAACAGTGACAGGACAAGAGGACACAGGCTTAAGGTGTGCCAGGAGAGGTTTAGGTTGGACATTAACAAGAATTTCTTCACAGAAAAGGTGATTAGACTTTGGAATGGACTGTCCAGGAAGGTGGCAGAGTCACCATCCCTGGAGGTGTTTAAGGAAAGACTGGCCATGGTACTCAGCGCCAGGGTCTATTTAACATGGTGGTGTTCAGTCACAGGTTGGACTCTATCATCTCAGAGGTCTTTTCCAATCTAACTGATCTGTAATTCTGCTGTATTTAATTACAACTCACAGGTAAATATTACAGCTTTAAATATTAGTACCAAATATCACTGTTTGCTAACTGACTTTTTTAACTTCATGTGCAGTCCTTGCAATCCTAAACCCACCTATTGCTATTCACCTCATTAAATACTGTGTTCAAAAATAGCTTTAACAGCAAACTGTAAACAGACTGACACACATATGTCAATGGAGCCTAAGGAGCTAAAGAGAAGAAAAAAGTAAAGCAAAGTTACATCACTCTGAGCCTTGGTGGCCTGGCTACAAGAAATTCATGTGTCTTTACCTTCGTTCTAGATCAGTTGATTGAATCACTTGACCAAAATTTTTCCTCCTTCTTAGGAACTGTAAATTTCAGGTTTATAGTTATTTTCTGGGCCAACCAAATCATAGCCAGCACTGATATAATATTAAACAGTAATTCCAGTAGCATAAAGTGGCTAAGACTAAGACAGTCAAGCCCTTTCTTGAAGGTTTCAAGTAATTTGAATGGGCAAAGACATCCTGTTCTTCTGCTTTACTCAGACTTTGTGTATTTTACTTTGGTAACAATTTTCCTTGAAAGATTATACCAGGATTTGTACCTCTATAAATTCATGTGTACCTTTTTCTATTCTTTCAGGCTAAACAACTTCTCTTGATGTTATTAATCACAACTAAGAAATGGAAGGGGGGGACAGATTATCTAAAGATCATGTACTATATAGAGCAACAGTGGTTTGCATGTGCTTTTATTCCCAGTTTTAGAAAGACTCCATTATGAAATGGACTTGAATTTGCACAAGCAGCTCAGAAATATTAACTTAATTCAAGACATAACCAACAACTTCTGTTTGAGGCACTTTTTACCCCCCAGTTGCTGTGGCTGTTTTCTTCAGGTATTTTCTGTTGGAAATTTGTGCTGTTACGAGCAGCTGAGAGAAGCAGATATGATTCCAGAAGCAGTGGAAGCATTCAATCCCTCCAAAATTCTTAGGTAGTACTCTCCATGCTCTGGATATTCACAAGTTACAAGAAAGGTCTTAGGGGAAAACAAATAAAAACAGAATTTTTTATAAGACAATTTCAGGACAAAAATGCTAAATCATTAAAAGAAAACCACCTTCACAATGGACAGACTTTTAAGAATTTATTTTCAAAAATTCTTGTTCTATATACTCTTTGACAACATACTAAAAATGTCTTAAAGCCACAGACCTATTCAGAAACTTCAAGAGCTGAGGGTTGATGGTATGCTGCACTTGCTGTTTTGATGAGTTTACACTCCATGAAGAGGAAGGAAATATCCCCCTGCACAGCATATGGCAGCACTACAGGAGATAGCAACAAGAAACGACCTTCAAGGGACCATCTGCCAGTTCTGCTCCAGTCACACCTCCTCCTTGCCCACAACATGACCCTTATACCAAGGAGACCAGCAAAGGATGCACATGGGAAACATCCTAAACAGTTAAAGCTCATGCTAGGTTTGCATCATTCACTTCACCTTTGCTAGAGTTTTCCCAATCAAATGCCAAGAGCATTTAACCTTTAACACTGTTGTCCAGAAGCATCTGAGCACACCACTGAAACCATGGCCCAGAGGAGGTTATCCATTCCTCACTGCCTCCACATCTTCAAATATTCTTTCAAAGAATAACGAAGGGAGAAAACTGCTAAGACAAAAATGTGATCTTTATGGCAGATGGTACCACAGGATAAATGGCTGTCGGTCTGCTGTAAATAATTCATCATTGTCAAGTGTGGTGCTCCAATCATCTCCACAGAAGTATGCAATACTCTGAAAAATATAACATTTGTCACAGAAGTACCACAGACATCATGGGGCTTTCTTTTTAACCCAAGTTGAGCACAAGAATATGATTGACAGAGCCAAGCAAGGCTTTAAAGATGCACAGCAACAACCTTCCTTGCACACACACACACCCGCCACTGCAAGCTGTGTGACCCCCATAACCAGAGACAAGCTGAGTGCCACTGACTTTCCATTCACTTGTGAGAAGGTGATCAGAGAATGAGAGGAATGGGAAGGAGCTTTGCTCTCTTTCTGTCCTCAGTCCCCAGCATGGCAGCCAGTGCACATCACATTGTCTGCACATTTAGGCCACTGGTAATTTTTAATATGTGCTAGAGAAAAAGTGAAGTAGGGGGTCAGCTGGGGCTCACAAGATACCATTCAGCCTCACAGCCCTTAGCACAAAGCCTGGGACAGTCCAGCTCATGCCACACCACTTGACAAGACAGTTCAACCTCCTGTTCCAGGGAGGGAACAGGTGGGCAAACAAGCAGTCACCAAGTGGAAGACATTTCTGAATACTGCCCTTACAATGCAGCATTTCCCTTAGACAACTCTGGAGAGTCCAGAGCTACCAGAACTATTCTTCCCAAATTACAGGGAAGGCCAGCAAAACAAGGAACAGCATTAGTTGATTCACAAGAAAAAATCCAGGTAAAGAGCTGCAAACACACAGTTACGCTGATCTCCCCGGTAACTGCACAGAGATGACAGGCTTGACCTCGAAGGGAGGCTTGAGTCACCTATTAATCTCCTTCCAGATGTCCCTATATCCATCTTAGGTGCTCAACAGCAGCATTGAATGCATCCTTGGGTTCTCCCTCATCTATATCTCTTATATGCAAGGTTGTTACAGCTTGAGCATACAGTTATTTAGCTCAAGAGAATTTTTTTTAATCCCCTGAGTTTCTGGCGGATGCTTGTGCATTCCAAGCAACAGTGAGAAAGGCTTCCCTAATAGCTGTGATGGATGGGGCACAGGACCAAAAAGATCTCCAATGCCTGCCCCTGGGCAGACATATTTCCCCAAACAGCAGGCAAGGATGGGCTGTCAATGCTGTTCCAACCCATAGAAACAGCAGGTAGACCCGAGATGTAGGATGAATATAGTCTTCATTTAAATAAGATATGTTCATGCAAAATAGTGTCAACACCTCCCCTCTTTTTTTTTCTCCCCTCTTGTCACTTCTCTCTCATTTCTGCTCATTTTACCCACATTACAGCTGTAGCTGATAAGTGACAGGCTGTGGCCTAGCGTCATGTGATAGATCATCCTACATCAGCTCTGAAAAATGGAGATGCTGTCAACTGTCTGGTTCTCCTCACATTCACTGTCAGCATCAGTGCATTCAGGCAGCATGTCACAGCCATCTGAACAAGATGAATACAGCACTGTGAACATCAGCTTGGGAACCAAGTCAATCAAATATGTGACCACAACCACACAGAATCATTTGTGCTGAGAAACTGCCACAGAGAAAGGGTTTCTAGTGCCCTACTATACCAGTACTGCCACTGGTAGTTTTTAATTAAAATATCTGCTTGATCTGGTTGAAAAACAAAGAGGGATTTTTTGTGATGAGGCTTTCCATACGGTAGATTGTAAAGAAAATCTCAGCAGCCCCTGGGGTTGAAGACAACCCTGGCATGAACCACAGCTGTCAGGTACCAGTCTTGCTGTTCCTAATCTCACTGACAGACTCCCACTGTGAAGCAAGGGGATTGAGTCTCCTGTGCTACCCAGGTGTCTCTAATAGAGGGTCAGAGGAGAGAAGGTTGCATCCTTCTGTCCACCAGGTCTGATAGAAGGTGTCACTGCCCGTAGCAGGGGGGTTGGAACTGGATGATCTTTAAGATTGCTTCCAACCCAAGCCATTCTGTGACACCATAACTGTTCAGTACAGCTAATCTGGAAAGGAGATGAAATTAAAGAGACCAAAGAGAAGAATGTTGCCATTTAGTTCTCATTTGTAAAAGCAGAAATAGCAATGAGTCATGCAATGGTTCAGTGCCACTCTGTTCACAGTGTAACATGGGTTTGCACTGCCTCCTTTACCACCACCCCCTCCTCAAGGCTCCTGGACTCTGTATCCCAGCTGAGTGCACTGAAAGTTGTTCACCCCTTATCAAGGCACCTTGAAACAGAGGCCTTTCCCATATAACAAGAAGCTGCACAGTGAAAAATTGTGGAGGGCATGAAATGGGAAAAGGAACGTTAATCCTGTTCCACTGTATTTCGTCAGACAACATTCATAGTTTTCCTGCTCTTCTCTCTCTTTCCTCTCTCTGTCCCCTAGAATGCTCCTCTCGCAAATGTGTGCAGGTCTTCACGTGTCTCTCTTATAAAATGTCTGTATTCTGTTGCCTGCTACAGGTTGGTCTCACAACCTGGACAAACAATCAATCACTACACAAACAAGCAGGAAAATCTTAACCCATTGTGCCTGTGCTCAAATTGGTTTCAACATCAACAAACTAAAGCAGTGGTCTGGAAAAACACCAGAAATGCCTTTAGCAATTCAGTGATAAAAAGCAGCATTCACTCAGTTAAAGTGGCATTTATGGGCAAATTTTTGAGCACTGTCCCAGAATGAAAAATGGGCAGTATGTTAAAACAAGTATCATAAAAACACCAGGAAAAATGCCAAAACAGCAAGGACTTCGCAACAGTCAGAGAACAATCGTATTCAAAGAGAACAGGATTTCAGGTCAGATAAAAGATGACTCTTTCAGCTGTGTTGGGAGGTTCTCCAACCAGAAGATCCATTTGAATTGTCTGTGGAAGCCTGGACTCTTTCTGGCTGCTAACACAAACATTGAATCTCTTTCTGGGGTGGCAGAACCTGTGCTACATGTCTGTGTATGAATGACACAGCTCAGTGGTGGGGGAAGAGGAAATCCATTTTAGTTACAGAAGCACTTCTGGTTTTACCTTCATAACAGAAGGAGATGGGCTAAACTGTGAAGGAAAAGCTGCATAACATGCCATTAACAGTCAAGTGTCCTCCTGATTTCTGGGACTGCACCTCTCGGCCTTGCTTGGATTGCCATCTCATTTGGTACCTGAATGAGAGCGCTGCTGCATTCAGTGCTCTATCTGAAAATGAAAATTTGGAGTAATTTAGAAATTTAGAAAATTTAGAGTAATTCCATGAGGATTCCTCCATGACTCTTCTGCCCCTCATGGCTCTTGACAAAAGGAAAATGTTCTTGCCTTCTTGATGTAGAATGCACATGCAGCTGAGCTAGGCAATTTATCTGAAATATGATACCCATTATTAAAAATAGCAAAAATCAAGACAGTTTACTTAAATTAGTAAAAATATTCCCCAAATTCCAAAACACAGCCACTATAGTTTCTGTGGATCCTCTACTGTCCTTGTCCCAGTCAGCAGGGACAGTCATATGGAGATGTTCACATGCAACTTTGGATACGGATCAAATGAAGATGCTACTTCTGAAACATATACCAAACTCTACAAGATACTTCTGTCCTATGATTTGCCTAAACAAAGAGATGCAATTATTTAAATACCTCCCTGCACTGACAAGGACCTTAAAGCAGCTCAGTATCATCAGATAAGATCTGGAAAGTGAAATTAGCTCATAGCCAGGGGATCATATAAATTGTGGAAAGCTTCTTCAGTTTTATATCACAGCCTGTGCTCCTGCCACACACATATGAAAAAATAAGCAGTGAGGCCAGGTTGAGACAATATTTGATCCTGTTAATATTCAGACCTAGTCCATTTGGGAGATAAAAAATTCTATTATAGTTCACAAAAGATAGAACAAAACTGAATTTTTCCTTTCTACCAATAGTATTTTGAAGAGTGCTGCAGGAAAGCTGCAAGAGATTTTATTTTGTGTTTTAAAAAGCTCTTCGAAATTACAGAATGATCTGTGTTAAAAGAATGAATTCTTCATGACCTAGCAAATTGGACTTTCATTTGCCATGAGGTACAGTTACCTGACACATTGTCGAGTTGATGGATATTTTTAAAGTTAGATCTCATTCTAAAATGCAGGCTGTCTGCTGCCAGCACTTGAGTAATGTGCTGGCTCATTAACAGATCTCTTTGTACAAGAAGAGGTAGAAGATTATCCCCAAGCTCATGTCTTCTAGCCAAACAGACACATTATTCTTGTGGTGCTCAAAGTTCTGAATGGTCATTTACAGTAAAGGCAACAGCTTTCAATGGAAAACAAGTCACTTGCCAAGAAATGATGAATTTAAAAAGAGAAAGAATAAAGAGAAGCAGATCTATTGCAAATCTCCAAAAGATGAAGCTTTGACAAGGAACAAACTTGAGAAATGCTGTAACTTGATCATCTATCTCATACCTCAACAGCTCTGCTATTCCCTTGGATTCTACCAAGAGGAATACAGAAATGTGACAGAAATGTAGGTGTCAGAAGACAATCTAACTGGGGGCAGGGATTGAAGAGGCAAAGAAAGCTATGAAATGTGATATAGGTATAGTGCCAAGTAATGCAGCATTAAGACAAGCTGACATTACTAGAACAGATATAATTCCTGGCCTTACTTGATGGAGCTTATTCACTGTGTTCATCACTTCTTATCCAAGCTGTCAGGAACATTGTAGCACTTATCATACATAGTATTAACAAAAAACACACCTTTGAAAACTGTGTTAGACAAACTGAGATAATTCATGACAGAGTTGCTAAACTCACAGGAAACGGGTTTGTTTTCTGACCACCGAGCCAAAATCTTGAAGACTTTTCATGACAGGCACTTCTCATATAACCATTGCTTACGTTTTTCTCACCAAGAAGCTTTCTAAAATCTCAGTCTTGTGGGGTAACTGCCAAGAAAGTAGACAACTTCAAATTCTTCAACTCTCAAGTGTTAACTGGTGGGTCAAATAGAATCTGGTGGGTCATCCGTGTGCCATGTCAGCACTTTAGTCAATGAGAATGAACTAATACCTAACAGACCAAAACCCTTTGGGATATTTGTTCGTGTTCTTTTAAATTAACGTTGCATGTAAACTAGTAATGTAAACATAACTGAGCTCTGGGATAACACTGGGATATTAGGGGAAGATTTGAGCCAGTCTCACCTGTCATTATTGCACTAGAGGAGCATGAATGCAATATCCAGTATGGAGTGTGGTCACACTTGTTTGTCAGTTGCATGCAGAGAACATGCTTCTCATCATTTACATCTCTGATCAGGGAATTAGACTTCTGTCAGCATCAGTGGAGTCAGTGAGGGAGAAAAGAGTACCAATCTGCATTCCACACTAGTTGGATAAAGTAAGTAGATCTGGTGAAACAGTGAACTAATTCAGAACTAGGTCATTAAACAAGTTAACTCTGATATTATTCACTGAATTGCATTATTCATTGTGTACAGATAATTGCCAGGTCATTTGCAAAATATTTCTGGCTCATGATTATTTCACAGATACTCGTTTCTTCAAAAAAAGTTTCAGTCACCCAATGAGGAAACGGGGAAAGAATGAATATGAACTGGATCATCTATTATATATCACAAGCATTGTCTCGCTGAAGTGAACCTGTCATGAATAATCCATAGACCAAAAGAGATGCACCTATTGCTTACAACCAACACAGAGATGGCGGGCTTGGTCTGCAAACAATAGAAAGTAGGTTGTTTATTGTATAATTTATTTGCAACAAATAATTCAGGGTGCTGATTTCTTTCCCAGAACACATCTACAAGAACATCTATTTTGAAAGTAGTAAAACCATATAAAGTTAAATAACACAAATTAATTAGATTGATTTTAAGAACTTGCAGGTTGACTTCAGAGCTAACAAGGAAAAAGAGTAGGATGAACAAAAAAAACAAGTATCCCATCACTCTCTATCAGCCTCAAGACATGATTGGGTACTTTGCTACGTGCACAAGACCACCTCAGTACCACCTTCAGCAAGATAGTTTCAGCAATCAACGTATTATCAAAAGGCAGTGTCAGGGAAAAGTCAGCAGTGAAAAATCTAAATCACTTCATCTAATAATGCTTCACCGCCATGAAGAAAATAGGTCTTCACTGTTTCAAAGACATCATTTTGCTGCCTCTGGTTGTAACCTTCCCAAATGCCAAAGACTAGTAAGAATGAAATATTATTTGGCCTTGAATGGGAGACTCCTTGTGAGAAGTGAGAGCTTAAAGGACACAGGGAAAACTATTCAGACATTAGACATTTTTTTTGTGTAAATTCTTATTACCCTTTGAAATTTTCCTCTTGAACTTCCAAATCTGGATATTCCTTTAATGAATCAGATGTCTAGGAAATGGCCACAGTTTGCTTATTTTCATCTGTTTTATCATTAAGTACCTCCTAAAAAAGCTTTCCTAATTTTTTATAGAATTAAAATTATTAGGATTGCTGGAGATAGAATCTCCTGATTTGGCCATCGCAGAGATGGAAAAAAAAACTCCACCAAAATAAAAAGACCCACTTTAAAACATACAATGTGGCTTGATCTTCAGGTACCACTACAACACTTTTCCTTAATAAAGGAGTAGAAAAATGTGGTGAAAATATGTTCTACATCAGACACTCTGATCTGCCTCTTTCTTGTTTAATTAGTCTCAACTGTAAATTTGTAAATCTCAATTTACAAATTTTGTAAACTTCATGCCTGAAACTCACAGGCAGTTGGAGATAACCACTAAAGGGAGCTGTACAAAACTAAAAACAAAGCAGCTGCAAATGTTAGGAGCGGACTTAAGACTTAATCCTGCAACATCCTACTCAGGTAAGTGGGTCTTAATAATGTGAGTATCTGAACTTTGTGTAAAATTGGACACAAGAAAAAGCTTGGAGACTGTGCATATTTTGCAGTACTCAGGAATGTTTTCTGATGAAAACCAGGTTTTCAAGTTGTCTTTTGAGTGTTACTATGGTAGTTGATATAAGGAAATAATTTTCAAGGACAGAAATGTCAACTGCCCGATGCCCAACAATCACCTTCAAAATACTTGAAGGACGAAGGCAGGGCTATTTACCCTCTGTTGGTACAAGCAGGAAACAGTGTAATCACTTTGCATATTTTCCCTCAGGAGGCTGAGGACAGATAGGAACAAATCTGAGGTCACTGCAGGCTAACATGGCAAGTACCTTACCCTCCTTTTTCCCAGAAGGTGTCCCTTGTGCTTTTATGAGTTCTAGAGTACTCAGCAGATGCTGAACTTTCAAAACAAAGGATTATATGAAGGGTTTGCTCACAGGCCACCCTCACAGTTTAAGGGACAAGGACATGCTAAAGCATTTCCCTGATTCAGGGATCGGATGAATAGACAGATCTTCAAACTTTTTTCAAGTATCTTATTACTCTGTTCAATTTCACATTATCTGTTTGTAAATATCTCGTCTACTTTTGTCCTAGCTTTTTCTGTTATCTTTTTTACAGTTTCAGAAGAATTGTGGAAAATATGCTCATGTTCTATATTTCTTTTATTTATTTAGGATTCATATTTACCTCCATTTTATGTCCCCTTGGAGTACATGAGTCATATCCATAGCAATTAATGGCCGTAAATAATGCAATATCATGCAACAACATGAAATACGAAAGCCACATGTTAGAAAACCAGACCAGTGAACATCCAGCCTGTAGTCCAACACTCAATAATCTCAAATATCTACCTTATTCAGATCAGTTTTACAAGGAATATTAAATTTTTGTCTAAATGTCCTTTAATGCTTTTTAGACCTAAGCATAATAGCCTCTTCTCAGATATTGCTTTGGTTTCAGACCCATATAGAGTGCTTTTTATATACAGGGAGAAATAAAACACAAAGGGAGAGAAGAACAGAACAATTAATATGATTTATTAATATGAAATATGCATTAATCATTAGCCAGCCATTCTACATTCATCACTTACAGGAAGGCTCATCATTCAAACCATTTTTGGTGCCAATGTTAATTGCCTGATCTTGGGGATGATCTTCCTTCCCACTGAAATCAACAAGACAACAACTTTCACTAACTTTCACAGATACAGATTTTGCCCCTTCATGGCATCCAAAGAGCTTCCTCCTTCTGTTTCCTCCATTTCCAAATAAAATGCCTCCTAGACCTCTTCTTTTGTCTTAATTTTTTTTTCAAGATGACATCTATACACTCATAACAGTATCAATAGTATTGTAGCAACTGTTTTAACTTGCAGCGATGGCCTCGTCACTGAAGCTGCTGAGAACATCACAAGGCTTTCTCTGTACATCACTCTTTGCTCCTGTGTTTTACTTTTACATGTACAGCCACTACAAATATAACACCTGATCTGAATATTTAATGCTCACCTGCCACTGAAACCATTACTTTAAATATGACCATGGAGCAAAAACAGCACAAGCTCCTACCAGGAAGGCTGCTTCATACGCAATACACAAAGTACATCATCTATCATAGCAGCTGGTGTCTGCTATGTCATGTGTTTACGTAAGAGAATGTCTTGTTTTGCTTTGATCTTCTTTGCAAAATCTTCTGGTGCTCATACCTTACTTCTGGAGTAAGTGTCAACCCATTTTTACCTCCTCCAACAGATACCAGCACATACAGGAAAGCTCTTGTGGGAAATTGCAAATCCGCAAGGATGTTCATCCAGGCCAAGCACAGAAGTTCAGAAAAGTCTGGGATTTTTTGCAATCCAGACCTTGCACATGAGCTACTCATTCAGTATACTGGCTTAGACAGGCATAGAAAACCACTGTACAACAGGTAGCTAGATCCATTTAACTCAGATATACAATAATGCATCTCTAAAGGTATTATGCTACATGCATCAGCAAGCAAAGCAATCACACAACTCAACTCTGCCTCACAAAAAGGGCTTTCCCTCCCCACACATCCAATACACACTTGTCTTTTAAATAGTTCCCACACCATTTTTTGTCACTGAAACAGCATTACTGGAAAATTGTCACTAATTCTTTTTTCATCTTTCACATGAAATGTTTCCCCATTATTTTATTTCAAACGTTCACATCATTTTGAAGCAATTTTAAAAATCACTGACATTTTTATTTCATGAGAAGCAGTCTTTTCTTAGCCTTCACTAAAAAAGAATGTAACCCCTGCTGTTTTCTGTGAATTGCCATTTTCAAAAGTTGTTTTGAAAATTATTCAAAAATTATTTGGAGTCTAAAGTCTAGTTTTTAGTGTAACACAGCATAGAAAAGTTCATTGGAGATAGACCCATTTCAAAAGATGTGTATTATATTGTTTAAAAAAAATTCTGTACACTTTCTGGTTGTCTAGATAATTTCTATCAAGAGCCCTGAATGTGCTAATGGACTCCAATTCCCTTGAATTCAATGGAAACAACACACTTTAACATCTCATAAGGAGGTAAGTACCACCACAGGACTGGATTTTCAAAGGACAGTTTCTCAAACTACCTTTGTCTTGAAATAATTCAATTTAGCCACCCCCAAAGCCTGTCTCAGTCATACAATACATATTTACAATCCAGCTATTTCTCCCATTGTCCAGCACATAACTTTCAAAAACAGCTATTAAATGGCTGCCTCCTTGGTCCCCAATCACTTTAATTTGCAAAACTGCTCATCTCTTTATTGGAATGTCACCAGAGGACTTGATCATTGTCTGTTAGGGAGTCTATCTAAAGTCATAAGAGCAAACAAACAAAAATTCAGGTTTCTGAAAAAAAAAAAAGTTGGTTATTGGTTGCACAGTATAAGAGGTTTGAAGAATTCAAGCCAAGTTAGAAGGTTCTGGATTTGAAGCAATGACAACAATAATAAAAATCACAGAAATTGAATTGACTAAATTAATTTTCTTGTAAAAGTGTCACAGTTACAGATGGTAACAATCTGGAAATAGCTGCAAAGAGAAAATAATTACAAAGGGATGAAAATGTATTAGTGCTCCACTGTACTGGATGTGTGGGAAAGTATATTTGATGTATTCCGGCTGTCCTTAATTCATCACCCCACTGTACTAAGCGCCCACTTTTACAAACAAAAACATTGTCTCACTTGTTGAAATCCTTTATTTAGTAATCTGTGTAGGCTGAAACGTTGAAAATGGTTTCTAAATTCCTGGCTTCTGAATCCATCTTCAAAGTTGTCTTTGCTTGTATTATCATACAGCTGCAGGCTTCAATCAAAGGTCATTAGATTTACCAATTTCCGTCAAATATCCTGACATCATTCCTTCAAAGGAAATACCTACTATTTTACAACTTGCAAGGAAATGTCACTTAATCCAAAATTGTTCCAAAATAAAATCTCACACCAAGGGTGAGAGGCAGGAAGAGAGAAACTTTGGAGCATTCTTCAAAGTCGGCATTAGTATGGCTTGAGAAGCTGCAAAATTGCAGAGAAGATTTAGCCAAAATCCAAAAGTCAACAGACCCTAGGCATACATGATACCCGTGTCCTTTTTTAGTACCCACAAACAAGCACTGCTCCATGAAAATCTACACCTGCCAAAAATCACCCAGGTTTTCAGTACCTTCTGCCTTAGGTGCTCACAATTGACAACATGGTCTAGAAATTAACCCCAAGCTATTTGAGAAGTCCAATTCAGCAGGATTGGATGCTAAAGCATCCTTTGTGTATCAGGCACATTGCAAGTGGAGCACCACGCCTCAGAAGAGTGTGCCCTTGCCAGGAAGCAGACAGCAGTGCTTCATGCAGGTACTTGTGTAGGCAGCCTCCAGTTAATTCCATGAAATTCTCTCGGAAAACATACTGTACCATATTCTCTCTCTCTTGAGATGGATCTGCAATTCTATACAGAATGAAATGCAGCCTTGGAAAAAGTATGACAAATTATGTATTTTCCCTCGTTTATAAATCACAAATGGCAGGTATGATACATAGAGAGGTGCCCCTAAGTACAGGGAGGATATGCACAATACTCTCTTTTGGAATCCCATCAACGTATTAGGCTCAAATAAAGTCCCTAATGTTTAAGACATTTGAGAGCTTCCAGTAGAAGTAGAACAGGAAGAAGGGGGACACATGTTGATGGGATGTACCACTGGGCAGCAATGAACAACTGCAGCTTCTCAAAAGGTGACACAGCTACTTATTGTCACTTGCCGAGACAATGACTTTCACCTCCAGCAAGCCCTGAACAAGGATAGAAAAAAGATTTCTGGAAATGGAATAATACTAATTATATTTGGGCTATTTAATATCTGTTTCTAGAGATGACTGCCAAGAGACCAGAGCATAGTGCACAAAGTTACATCCTACTGTCTGGACTGGCAAAAGCAAACAGTACCACTGTATAGACCTGTCTCTCTACACATGAAAACAAAACATGCACAAAGACTTTATCACATTTTTAATTTTTATCTACCCCTGACAGTGACCCAAATAGACTAAATGTTTTACGGACCCATCAAGAATAACCCATTCTGTTGAGGTCAGACATAAAACTAGGAACCACAGTAGACGTGTTCCTAGCCGTTCTTAGTGCTGTTTACAGCTCCCAATATAATCAAAAAAAGAAACAGTGGAACAAAACTGAGTACAAGATCCAAGTGGCATGGTCAAAGAAAAGCAATTCCACCCTTCATAAGTGGTACAATTTGAGTTTTGTGAAGAGGTACATTAAGGGATGAAGCTTGAACACACACAGCTGTCCAGGCATCACAGGACTTAGAGATGTTTATATGTGAAGAAGCACAGCTTCCTTTCCAAGCAATGTACATTCAGAAGACCTGCTAAACACTGGATGTCTTTATGTCACTGCCAGGCAGTTGTAATGAATGAAGCACTTCTCAATCCCAGCTAAGATCAAAACATTATTGGTGAAGAAGAAGAAAGGTCCTTCTCTATTAAATAAACCAAAGCTTCTGTACTGCCAAACAGTCCTTTGGGGAGTTCAAGTGGAGCCTGAGAGGGACATGATAGAGAACACAATAGTCCCTCTTCTACAGAAGCAAAAGAAGAGTGCTTTCCTTCTTTCCAGGCCTGCAAAAGCACTCCTACCCTCAGCTCCCATCTTGTCTCAGCTGGTGTTATCAAAAGTTCCATCTGCTCCAGCCACAGAATCAGTTATCTATGATGCTTACTCTATGCAGGCACTCACACTGTTACTGAAGACTGGTGTTCATTTCTGAAACTCTGTTCAAAGCAAAAAGTAATGAATGTTTTATTCTGGAAAGGATCCTGGCAGATACATATCCCCACCCTCACCATTACTTAAGTTTTTCCTCTGAATTATTTTGAGAAGATGAGATCATGCAGATAGACTCTTATCCTGATAGTCTAACTGAACTGAGATCTAGCTTTCTGAAAATCAGCAAACTGGGTTATAAGCACAATATTATTTGCAACTATGCAGTGGCATTGGTAGCATGTTTGTTAATTTTCTGTAGGGTTTATGCTCAAGTGTATGCACTACTGTACAAAATACAGACAGCGTTGGTTACACTCAGTTTATCTATAAAATGGTTTTGTTTTGTTTGCATTAGACAAAAGAATTTCATTGTCAGAAGAAAGTTTAAGTTTCTGTTATTGTTACTTGGCCAGAACAGTGTGTGGGTTAATGGATCTGCCCACAAAAGCTGAATAGCTTTAGCCACTTCAAACACAAACTGTGAAGAGCTGTTATATCCTAAACTGTAGCCACAAAAGGTCCTTAGCATAGCTGGCCTAAACCAGGAAGCATCTTAGCTATGTAAACTACTTCTGAAGGAGATTAACACATGGATAACAAGTCTTTGTCCTGATGAGCTCATAAACCGAGTAGGGTTCTGGTTTTATTTTGCTGGGAGTTTTTTGTTTTGCTTTGAGGTTTTTTGTGGTTTTACTGTTGTCTTGTTGCTTGTTTTCTGTTGTTTTGTTTTGGGGTTTTTTGTTGTTTTGTTTTGGGTTTTTTTGTTTTGTTTTAAAAAGGGCATCAGAACATTAGTTTCAGTGGAACTAACTGTAGCTTAGGTTCCTGCTGCTATTTCCCAACTGGCTTCTCAGAAGAGTAATCCATCATAACTCTCTTGATATGTATTTACTCTGTTTATGTATTTCCATTCATTTCAGTTTGATCAAGAAATAATTGAAAAGTTCACTCTTTTGCTACTAATGAAGAAAAGGACATTAAAAAAAAAAAAAGTCAGCAATTGACACAATTACCTAAGGGATATAATTGTTAACATAAAACGAACCTTAAGTTTACCCTGTCCTTAAGGAAAGTTTAGATTCAACGTTTATGCTAGGCTTTATAATACCTGTGAAGCGTACTCCTGACATCAATAGCAATAAACATGCTAAAGTTCTACAGGCCAAGAACCAAGGCCAAGTCCTGTGGTCTCTTAAGTGAGTGAATTGAGTAAGCCCCTTTTCAAGTAACTTCCACCTGAGAAGCTACACCTGAAACACTGCCCACTTCCACGCCTAAAAAATGCAAATGTGAAACTTTCTGGGTTTTTTCCCATCTATCCTTCCTCAGTCATTAAGGTTCACAAGAGACATTACAAATATGGAAGAGTTTTTGAACTGAAGTAAAAAAATTATTTAGATAAAAAGTAAATAGCAACATAAGATACCACTTTTTCATTTAAGCAGCACGATGGGTGTCTAAAGCTATGGAACAACAACGTCACTTCTTTTTTTAAAAATTGCAGTGATGCCAAACTGGTGAAGCAATTTCAGCAACCATGAAAAATGTCCAGTGAAACCAAGTCCAATGAAAAACCTAATCTCTTACATATACAGGCAATTCACTAGAGCAGGCTTTCCCCAGTTGCAGCTGCTCAGAATCAATGCTTGCCTTCCCCACAAGCTGCCTCTCCAGCACAAGGCCTCTTGACCTGCAGGAACATTCACCCTACCTGCCTTACCTTGTTTTCTCAAACCCTTACTAACACAAACGCATTAACTGTAAATCCAGGCCATCCAGCATTCTGCTGAGCATCTCTTTCATGGTTTAAGTGAAAGTAGTTGCTATCTTTTCCTAAAATCAGAGCACAAAAGAAGGTTACACAACACACACCACTCCATGGGACAAAGCTCAATTGGGATGCTGCTTCATAGGCATATAGGCATAGGATATAAATAATACCTTATGTATATACTGTATGAAAATGAAGATTGTCAGTAGTTAGCTGTTGCCCTTTCTTCTTCAGGGTAAGAAGAGAGCTTTCTTGACATCTATCTTTTCTTAATCAGAGCTTGAAAGAATGAAAGAATGGGAGGTGGCCTGTTCAGATCCTTTTTCTTAGAGTAACCCATTTCCCCAGGCCAGCTACTGACAAAAGGTTTGTTCTATGAGTAGTCTCGCTTTTAGTACACTTGAAAAGTCAAATACAGCTAATGACAATACAGAATCCTTAAGCACAGCACAAAATGCTTGCCTAATTTTGAGTGAATTTTACAGCGTTTTGACTACTGCTATTTGGAAGGAGGCTACCTGGCACAGGATCAAGCAATACACCAACAGTTTCAAATATGGAGCAAGGTATTAATTTTCCAAGAGTTTGGTTGCAACCTCCCAGCAGTAGCTATCTTTTAAGAGATACATGTGAAGAAGAGGAAAATAAAAGTACTTTCACAAGTACTGCTACTTTTAACTACTGCTAGTACTTTTAAACACTTTAAAAGAAGACTTAAAAGTACAACTAAGCTTATATCTGGGCTTTGTTTTAAACAAATAGAAAAATATAATTTGCATATTAAAAGCAATGAAATAAAAACAGCTCTGCCTGCTGAATGGACAAAGTCAATTTAACCAGACAAGATCTAGGCAGCATTCTCTCTCCACAAAAAATGTAAATACTGTACCTCTAACAGTCATTAAATTATACATAGACATTAAAATCCCTGGATTCCAGGTCCTACAAAGTAAACTTTTACTGTAATGCAAGAAGTCATACTCATGCCAAGAAGTACTGCCTACTGAGTTATCTTCCACTTGAGAAGGAAAGTTTGGCTTGAACTATCATCATCGCCAAGACCTTTTATTCTTTTTAAAGATTAGTGTCAATCAACATTTGTGCAAAAAAAACCCCAACTTTCCTCTACTCATGGTTCCTTAATTGCTTACATATTACCTTAAGATAATCTTAAAACATTCATAATCTTCTTTAAAGCAAGCCCCTTTGGGTATAGGAACACAGAGAGACTCAGAGCAAGTTTTTCTTCTCAATCTATTTGTACCTGTCTTGCTAAGTACAATGCATCAACCAAGCCCACATCCTGGATTTAAATTTATAATGCTCATCTCACCAGAGGGATTTACCTTTGCAGGGAGGAGAGAGGCCTGTTCAGATGCATCTTAATGCCTGAATCATTTTGAGAAAAACTGATTATGCAAATGAACATGAATAGCATTAAGAAACGTATCTTGGAGTTTTGAGTTGTAGTAGGAAAAGGTTGTTTTAGTATGCTTCCCTTTATCCGTGTCTGATCAATACCAGACACCGTGGGCTGGTCTGCACTGGCCTTTCAGCACAACAGGGCAATCCCTGCTGTAGATGTGAGAGCAATTCTATAGCTTCTTCCTCTTCCCTTCCTCTTATCCATCCTCTAAAACATCTAAGAAAGGTTAGCATTTGTTGGGTTTGGATTATACCCATAGTCTAACATTTTAATCTTCTGGACGCTAAACATCATCCACAGGAAAACGTGTAATGTCCTCAAGAAGCTGTTTACCAAGCACAGCCTCATTGAGGCAACATAATTAATGAATATTAATCCAGACAATAACTCAGCAGACAGACAGGAATGCAGTGTCAGCATCCAGCAAGATGAAAATGGGATGCCTTTCTGCGTGCAAAGAAGGCAAACACTTTCATATTAAAGGAATTTCAGGAAATGAAAACAGAAGGGGCTGGAGAGTTCAGTTGGAGGTAGATTTGCGCACTCTCAGGTTTCTATTTATGGAACAAGTTTTTACCTTTTTGTTTTTAAAATGAGAAACCATGAGAAGCTCATTGGTGTCCCAGTAAGTCTTAAAAAGTAGTAAAATTCATCTTCCTAGATTTTTTGGTCAGGCAGCAAAAAGTGATTAAATCCCCTATTGCTCAAATTAGCAGTAGGTAACTGTAATTTCAGTTACAGCAGTGGAAGGAATACTAGGAGAACATTCCATATTTTTATATCTCTGTGCTGGCTATGCCAAATCACAGGAGGGGACTAGAGACTGAAGTGTTTGCCATACAGCCTCTCCAGTTCTTGCAATCTTATCCCTGGTCTCAGGGTATCTGTTGCATATTCAAAAACCTGCTCTTTGGATCTACATCTTGGATGTGATGCTTGGTTTTATTTGAGGAGCTGCAGTTGACTCTTCCCAGGGATGGGAAGAAGCAAGTCTCTGGGTCATGGAAACCTACTGTGAAGGTCCATATGTATCTCTATTCAATATGGAATTACACTGTGATGATTAAAACCAATCCAGATTTTTTTCAATATACTCCTTTTCCAGAGGAAAAATAAATTACGTTTTTCATAAAAATTATCTCTTGTTTGTTGTTTTTTTTTTTTTTTTTAGCTAAACTGAATTTCTTTAGGGTGCAATTAGTCTGGAAACTCATATATTTTGTGTCTTCACACAGGGTGCTATATAGCTCTTTTGAGGACAAACATGAGAAACTTTGTCAGAAAACATGAGCTAAAGATATAAAAACATATTTTAAATAGAGTGCTATTTTTTCCAGATCTATGCAGAGAAAAACATTAATTTGCTGAATAGATGGTTATGGGATCTGTTGACATATTGTTACTACTAACACTCAGCAGCACAATAGTTCCTTGAGAAGCCAAACTAATGAAAACTGGTTGGTTTCCTATCAATCAGGATTCCACAGACACTCTGTCTAATATTGTATATGCTCGAGGCACAGATTTCCCTCAGCTTTCAGGACATCCATAACATC
The DNA here is from genome assembly GCA_013398275.1 of Promerops cafer. Taxonomy (NCBI): domain Eukaryota; kingdom Metazoa; phylum Chordata; class Aves; order Passeriformes; family Nectariniidae; genus Promerops; species Promerops cafer. The sequence goes on along the minus strand of VZSE01010635.1, from coordinate 1,149,501 downwards.
ACTCCCCTCTGCTGATCTCCGCTGCCCAGTAACACAGTTATGTTGCCGCCTGTATGTCAATGTGGACACGAACAATATATCTCCTCTACTTACTTCCGTGAGTCATGCCGTTTTGTAGGCTCAGAAGAACTAATTATCTTTTAGAACTTCTGTCAAATTTGGTTAAAAACAGTGAAAGCACTGAGAAGAGTAAAAGGAGATGTGTGCAGATGTGCAGACAAGCATAGAGCGTGATCTCTTAAGCCGTGGTTCCTGAGGAAAACCAGCTAAAAAATTAGTGTGGCAGTAGTTTTTTCAAACCTCGTTCAAATAAGGAGATACATTGTATATCCTGTTCAGCATGCCTTTTTTAAACTATTGGAATGCAGTTGCATACATAAACAGCTATAAATACATCCCATAGAAACAACATATAGCTACTCTTTCTCCCTACTCCCAGCCAAACCTCATCTTTCCAAATCTAAGACAAGAGCCTATTTTGGAAACTGAACTTCTGCAATATATGTATTTGTGCTATTTGGAAAAGTGTTTTTGAGAAACAAAACCAACATAAAATGCCCTCGTATCATTAGTTGTACAATTTTCCCTCACAGCTAAAAAGAGCAATAATTTTAACCTTGCAGACATTAGGATGCAGAAGCTACCCCCCATATAAAAGACTTGTCAAAAAGGTGCTTTTTTGTCACCCTAAAATAAAGCAAATTCAAGATCTCATACCTACTTTGCAAATACACCTCACAGACAAATGAGAACCGCTTACTTTCACAGTGTTTCTATCTTGGAGAAGGTGATCCATGCCTCTGGCATATCAAAAATACTTTTCTATAACATCAGGGAAAGCTTTGGGAATCAGGGCATGTGACAAGCACGGTAAAAACTCATAAAGGGTGCTCAATCCACATTCTCAAGAGCTCATTGGTTTGAGGGGACTTTTTTCCCTGAGTGGCAAGCTTGCCATGGCAAGGGAAGAAGCAGGCTTAGCAACATGACTCCATGTTTTCTGTACAAGCAGCAACAGCAGTCCAGGATCTGCTCCAGTGGCACAACTCTTTGGGATAAGGCCGGCAGTGGCTTTCAGCTTTATGTTCACACAGAAGCTCGGAGCACGTGGTGATGCCAAGTTCTTGTAAAGTCACTTTGCTCTTTTCCAGCCCTCCCTGATCTCCAATTCCAAGTTTGGAAGGCTGACGTTTAATTGAATTAATTAAGTTTAGCTACATACATTTGAGGAAGGGACAACCCAGCTGTACCCACAGCTCCTGCAAGTGCTTAGATGTGCCTGAAAGACCACGGGCTAGAGCTATCACTGTAAGCAAAATAAGCCACGGGCAATGCCTGCCCAACAGCCTTAGGCAGGGAGAGGAGCCTGTCATCACTAATTGTAAGAAACCCAGTTTAAGAACACAAGGGGTACAACCCTGCTGACAAACCCCCTGACTTCCTGCACTTCCACAACAGGCAAGAGGAGCTGAAAATCCCTCTGAAAACTGAAGAGAGCATAGCTCTTCCCACAAGGACATTCCTATGACTAAAAATTCTTGGTCAGAGCTTCTGACCAAGGCCACTCTTCTGTTTAGCAGAGCATATAGTTTTAAGGCAAATTCTGTTGGATCAAATCCATAAGCAAAGTGCTGAGCTATGGCAAACCCATTCCACACGAGCACGTTCTAAAAGAAAAAAAAAAACAGCTTGAAAACTGAAGGGGCATCTCATTTCTAACATACTTTATGCCGGATTTGGTATTGTCTTTCCTCCCACAGTTGGCACAATCCCAACATAAATTCCACTCTGTGTTCTGCTTAATTTGACACTTGATCCAGATCGTATTTGTGCTGCTTAGTGACTTGGTATTAATGAATAAGAATCAGATTTAGGAAGATCTTTTCCATCCTAAGGTCAATCAGGGTAATTATGATAACTTAGCTTTTTATTCCTGCATTACAGAGATAATTTCTGCTAAAACAATGCAGATCTACAAATTTAAAAATACTTAACAGCCATAGTTCATCCTTCTTCCAGTAATCTTCAGAGATTATTGAATTCCACAAATTACAAAAACCATAGCATCAGAACTGTGTGTTTTGTAAGCTATTTTCTCCTTAGTTCATCACTTCACCTAATGGGGATACCCAAGCAAACAAGACTGAGGGAAAATAGCAGCTCTATAAAAATAATGACTGTAACCAAGTTCAGAGTGCTTATTCATTAATATGCCACTGATAACTTGCAGCAATGCTGTGTGGAAAAGGCTTGTGCTCATTTTCCTCTAACAGGGTCTCCTGTCGCTGCTACCCTCTCCTCTGGGAGTTGCACACGTGTGCATAGACTGGCAGGTTACTCTTCCCCAGTCAGGGTCATTCTCAGAAATCCATGCATCCCAAATGAAGGGTAACTTGTTCCAGCTCATTGCCTGCTCTTCAGATCTATCCTTGGCCCAGCCCTACACTGGGTGTTGCCTTCCCCGCAACAATTTCCTCTGACAACAAATCCCAGACTTGCAGAATTACAAGATGTGAGGAATTATCCTTTTGAGACACACAATAGGTCAGGAGTTTAATGCATACATACATATCTATTCCTATGCAAGAGTTCAGTCAAATGGTTTAATCAAAGCAGTTCAATCAAATGCAAATATTTCAAAATTAGGCATTTATTCTTTAATGTAGCAAGAACACCATCACCAGGTTTGAAGTTCTTGCCTTGGCTAAATTAGCACTGACTTCTACTCAATAGGCTTGATCTGTCATTAATGCATCAGATTCATATATGGTAACAAATATAGGACTGAACTGCATATTTGTAGTCTTAGATCTCAACTTATGAGGTGGACTTGGATGTAAGTTATTAATCCAGTGATCTGCAAGAGCTAGCAATCATCCGTACCCTTTTCACTATAGCAACTAGAAGATTTATATAACCAGGAATAGTACATCAAGTCTGATGTGTTTATGATTGTATTGAGCTATTCATCAAGACAGTTTCTCAGAGATCTAGACTTGTTCTATTTTTGTTTAGAGTTGATTTCCTATATGGTAAGGCAGAAATAAGCAACATTTACAGTTTGTCTTCATGGCAGATAAATAATTGAAATATTCATTTCTTGTGTGCCATCTCCATATCTGTAAAGAAGGATTTTAAAAGCAGCTTACACCAAAGCCAAAAGAGCTGAACACAGCATAGATGTGCTTACTAAACCAATGAGCCACAATGACCACAACCAGCTTACTTGCACACATCTCCAAGATGGCCACTGAACTTATTTATTACTGTAAATCCCTGCCATTACAGGTCAGATTTTTGTGATATTATATTAACAAGCTGATATCCAGTGAGCATAGCATGGGGTGGGTTATTTATTTACATGAGCAGAGGTATCAATGATGTACTTAAATGTGTAAGTAAAACAAACACACACAAAAAAAACCCAAACCCACACAAATGCCCCTGTTCTCCTGCCAACTTATTCTATTTGTTATCTTCCAAAAAGCTTTGGTCACTTTTGGCAATGTTCTCAGCTACTGTATAGCATTTCCTCCAAACAGGCAGAGTTTTCAGCACAGAACTGGATGAGTTTTCATGCATCATGCTCTACTGCAGGCATCTGAGGATTATGGCAAGAACTTCAGTTGTGCTGCCACCACTTCAACAGAGTTTGGGGAACAGGACTCTTTTTTGACAGGCAGTGCCACCATCAAAACTGAGAATGAAATGAGTTGTCTGCAAAGCACCCAGAGCAATCCATCTAGTTCCCTTGATCCTATATATCCTGAAGGAAGATGAATTAGATAGAGTAAGAGAGAGAAAAACTGCTGTTCAGTGAATTTCCCAGCCTTCCTGTGGATCCTAGAACAGCAGAGCTCATGGTCTCCACCCCACAATACGTGGCAGTGATAGAAGTTGGCAGAAAACCTCGAGACTGTTTCACTCCTTGGGACCAGACTACTTACCAAAGGGAAGTAACAACCACCAGAAGGCTGTGCAGACATACTGAAAAGCAAGTAAACCTACATGAGGAAGGATAATTAGGTGCTGGTTCAGCTAGTGCTTTTTATTTCTCTAACTCCTATCTTCAGTTTCACTCCCCATGTTGTGGGTAAAAAACTTTGTGTAAAAAAGACACTGCACACAAGATAATTGCCCTCAGGTGGCTGGCTTATTTCAGAAATAATGTACCTAAACTGTACATTGAGCTGCAGTCCTGTAAGGCAGCAGCAGCCAAACTTCTGATGAAGGCTAACACATTACACAAAAAAACTCATTAAACCATCACAAATTTGGTTTAGATTTCCAGCCATTACTTACCACTAAACAAAGGTAAATAATAACATTTATTCAATGCACTATCTGCATTGTAACAGGAAGTAATGCCTCTTCATTCTGAGTGCACTGTCTGTATTAAACACCCAAGACATATGTATGTACAAATGCATATATAAGAACGAAAAGATGTAAACGTGCCCTCCAAGTACACATCGAGACTGGAGAAATTCCTCACTTGGAAGGCCAGAGCAGCATCTGAGTGTTTCTAACCCCACAGCCTCCATAACACACAGTGCTGATTTTCACCCATGCACATCATATTCCTAATTTTGAAGTGCTGTACACAGTTACATGTCACCGATCCATTCCAGATGTTCACCCCACAAATGCAGCATTGCCTAAATGCCAGGGAGAGGTGTGTGTCTTTTGACACCATACCAAATATGTATGTGCAGTGTGGCATGGCTTCATGGTGCTCCTTGCTGGTAAACTATCATAAGCCATGACAATGATGCTACAAAAAAAAAAAAAAAAATGCAGCAATATGTGCACATCAGCATAGCTATGACATCTTCTAAGAGAGAACTGTAATAATAAGTGCCTGGGGTTTTCCTCCAAGAACAGTTTGCTTCTGGGTCCCCTCCTCTTCTCCATACTCTTTTCAGGTTTAGAGAATATTATAATAATATTTAGGAACCACAGGCAAAGAGAAAGAGCCTTGTATTTCAAGCACTGCACAGCCTCAGAACTAAAACTGCCCCTAGCAGTTTATCCACAACCAATCTTCCCATCATTTTCAGAAAAAATGGAAAAATCCTTCTCTACAAACCTGGCAGACACAGCCCTCATCCCTTAAACTCCCTGTGCTTCAGCCTCACTTCCTTCCCTTGCTCCCTCTGTTTGTTCTGACCAGGCAGTCCTGTGCTCTGACCTGGCATCTCTTTGGCAGTTTTGGACACAGGAGCCAGACTGAAAGAGAGCCACCCATGAGGAAACTGCTTTCCAGTTCATAATATCAGCATAGCTCTGCCCTCAGATTGCCAATGCATAAATAAAGCCCTTTGTGACAGTATTCCTGATTGACTTCAGCTGATGGAGAATTCCCCTAATGCCAAAAGAGAATGTCTCCCCAGATTTCTCAGGGAACCAAATTTGCCTTCAAAAACACAAATCTTATTAAGGATTTCAAATCCTAGAAAGCGAAAGAGTTCTCATGATATTTAATGAGGGAGTCAAACAGAATAGTAGCCCCAAGGAGTACAGGTCTCAGAAAATGGACTAGAACCAGGCCTTCAAAGCTGCAACAGAGTAGAAATTCCCAGAAGGTTCTTCTGCTGGTAAAAGGATTCTGCACACTTAGAATTAATGTAAAACTTAATAAGAATCTCTGTGGGAAAAAAAAAATCCATTTGGACGTAATTATAAAAAGGAGGCAGGCCTAACAAATATTTTTCATCTCTATTTTCGGAAGAGAAGTCAGGGGCCTCATTCTTGGAGGCATTCAACAAAAGTAACAAGCAGTCAGGTCCTGCTGGCCAGCACACAGAGACTCTGAAGGGTTTCCACCTGCTCTGATCACCTCCACTTAGCCAGCATTACTGACGTATAACCAGGTGAGTTATTCCACAGCACAACTGTTATTGAAGGATCTCAGCCTACTGCCTCACTCGTGGGCCACCCTTCCTCACCACCATCCCCTTGTCACCGGGAAACCGGACTTCTCCCCACAGAGCATGCGGCATCTCTGTTGCCTTGTGGCCACAGGACGACACCACCAGCCTGGAGACAGATGTCCTGATGCTGTGCAAATTTCAGCTGATGCGTCACGGAGCACAGGAGGCTGGTTATCAGTGCGCCAAAATCCTGCTTCATGTGCCTTGGAGAAATATCCTATAGACAATGCTCTTGGGAGCCATCTACTGGCATTTAGGAATTAACCATTTGCACGTCCACAGAGAAGTTTAAGAGCCACTTGTGACTCCACCACTTCAGGGTGCCTCCTAAACTCCTGCATTCATTGCTGGTTATTTAACCATAGCTAAGAATTATAGACCTATTTATTAGTTATCCCTAGCAGCTCATGCTCAGTGTGCTACCTAAGTGTTACTATCTTTCCTAACATGCTTGGACCCCAAAAGACGGAAAACACTGTAGAAGCCATGTTATTTTGATGCCAAATGCAAAGCTCTAGGAGGCAAACTTGGGACAAGTAGGAGGAAATTCCAGGCCACACAGAAAACTCAAATACCGTCATTTGAAGACTCAATTCCATGACTGGAAACACGGTAAAAAAGCCAAATAAATTCCCAGGTACCAGGTGAAAAGAGGGCAGCTTCAAGTTGCAGTGGAACATCACCACTGGGACAGGAACATGAGAAGCATGGGGACAAGTACTCAGTGAAGAGCTGGTCTTCCCCTACGACAGCATGACAGTGTGAACACAGCCCCTTGGGCTACTGCAGATACATTGCAGGTGTCAAATTGGGAGAGAGCAGATGTTGATTATGCTGCATCTCATGCTTGGATGGTTTAAATTACTTCCCTACTAAGTGCAGGTCCAAAGGCAAGGAAAGATTCCCAGCAGTATTGTTGTAAGGGCTGAGGGTAATTAGAGGGGGAAAAAGTACATGTTCAGAAAAAGTGGTTACCTTTCCAGAAGAGAAGAATTTTCTGGCACAGGGATGCACTCGCAACACACATCAATTCCCAAGCCTAAGGGCATGACCCAGTTACATTTATGTTATACTGAGGAGAGACCTGCCATCAACCATCATTCACCCAAAATGCAGGGAGGAGAGTGGCCAGGCAGCACAATCAATGCCCAGGATTTCAGGTGGAGGTAGAACTTGTGCTTCAAAGGAGAGCCCTGGCACCTACCAGCTCATGAACTGTGTGGTTAACCAGCAGATTAAGAAAAAAGTCTGGGGCAGTCTCCCAGGACACAGAGTACAGCCAGACCAAAACTGATTCAGAAATAACAATGTCTTCCAGGAAGGTTTCAAAACTAGTGCCTGGGGACTAACAACAAAGTACCAGGAAACCAGCAAAGAGGAAATGATTCATGTTTATCCTACTAGAGTTTGCATGGCAGAAGGTTTCCAGGGCATTCCAAGAGCCTAGCAGACACAACACAGGTGGGTACCAAAGTAGGAAAAGAGATAACCCCGTATTTATCCTGTGGGGATATTGTGCTGTAAATTCATAAACCAAAGAACAGAGGTGAGAACCCATGAAGTAATGTCATTGCAACACACGTGTAATATTTATTAACCAAAAAGACATTAAGTTTGTTTATGTATACACAGATTAAAAGGATCTCACTTATCACACCACCTGCCAGTTACAAAGGAGAAGATGGCAGCTTAAATATATATATTCAATTCCCATTGTGTTTTGTACTTGGGTTTAGATTTAAAGCTATGTTATTTTAAAGTTAAAAGTAGACCCAAAAAAGCCCTGCTCATATATCACCTCTACATCAATGCTCAGTTTTCAGTCAGCCATCATTAAAGCACCAATTCTGCATTAAGACCTAAAATGCTGCCAATTTTTTGTGTCCTTTGTCAAGGTCCAGTAAATTTCTTGGTGTGAAGTGGTGCTGTTTCTCAGTCCAGTAGTAGTAATGCTCCACGTATTTGGGTTTATCCCCCCTCCTCTCTTCATGTCATTTTCTGTGCCAACTTGTTTTAGTGAGGCTGTCTGGCATACTTTCCATTCCTTTTAATGGTTTCAAAGAAAACATTTTTCATCAAATGAAAGCACTTTGAACATAAACTATTATGAAGAAGAGAAAAATATTTTTTTCTCCTTTTGAATGTCAGTTTTGTAGGGCATTAAACTAATTTTTTGAGGTGCTTAATATTGCTAAATTTAGAAAGCCAAGTAATAGCAGTCCTACATGGGCCAAAGGATGATCTAAGGATGAGGAAAGCAATATATCTTTTTAATAATTGAAAAAGTTGGGAGCGTTCCCACAGTGAGAACAGACTTAGCAAATTTCTCTGCAAGCAGGACACTTAGATGCATGGAATATTTCAGCTACAGTACTAATCCTGCAGTGTTCTTTGCTGGAAGTGGAGGTCAGCCTTAAGGGAATTATATTAGACATACAGTCAGACAAGGCAGGCAAGTTGGGAAATAGCTCCTTGCGTAAATAAAAACACACCACCTGCATGCGTGTCATTGCTTCCATGATGCCACAGCAACCCCTTCTCTTCTCCCTACCTGCCTTTTGGAAAACCAGAATGTGATGCCAGGCTATTTTGAAATATCCACAGCTTTCCTTTATGTGCAAACGTCATTCCACATGCAAGTAAACATGAAGCAGACGGGACAACAGTTCTCAAAACAATCCACAGATGTGCAGCCAGGCTGTTGATGCACAGGTCTGCATTTAGGACTGTGCTGCCTAGCTCTGTCACATTGGGACCTCCACGTCAAATATTCTCAAGGAATATAAAATACTTTAGTTTCCTGAGAGAAAGGGCATTTCCTGCAACAGGTGATTTGATGTCAAAGCCTGATTTACTGCTTCTCACCACAACCCATAGAGAAACTCCCCCCAGGTGTGATCACCCATCTTGGATGATTCAGGTTCAACATTGTAAGTCCCTCCCCTACCCAGAAGCAAGTGATTCACCCACAGAGCTCTGAACAGACCAGCTCAGGGCTTGAGATGGAAAATTCTTTGTGCAGGGCCCAGCTGTTTTGGTGCAACAACCACAGCTTTTAAAAATCCACAAACACAACCTGTGCAGCTTTGTGGAGAGTCCACGCGAAGCTGTTAGCCTCCACCCTCAAGACACGTGCAAGGCCAGCTGAGTTCCTGAGGGAGAGAAACACCATGGCCAAGTCCAGACTGGAGCATGTTCTGGGTTTTTTTCCATTCACAGCAGAATGGCAACATGTTTGAAAAAGCAGCTCGAACCAGACGTTGTTCGGGGATCCAGGGAGCACCACACGCACATACCTCATTTTGGTTCCCCTCCCAGCACAAGCTCTTATATTATGAAATCTAACCACAATTACTCTTTTATAAAATACTGCAGTGTCAAGATCCTGCTGAGTCCCGAGCCTGAAATTTAAAAAAAAAACATTTACAACTAGTCTTGCTCATTTGGAGCTCAACCACAGAGACCTGATTTACAGCAACCAAGGAGTTGATACAGCTAGAATAATTCCAGACTGATGAGGGACCTCCGCTGCAAATTACTACTGTTTTGTCCACTCTGTCTTAAAAACTGCCAGTTTCCAAAAATGTAGCTCTTGTAGAGACAGTTTGGGTGAGGGAAACAGGATTTCTTCTTCTTATATATATTCTTCATGTGATTTAATACATGTAAACAAACTGAGCTTGGCTTTCAAACCATATCCTAACCAGTTACGGTGTTTTTTCCTGGTGACATTGGACAGTGAACACCAGAAATTTAACAACAGTTCGTTGACTGTATGCTTCCTATTTTTTTTACTATTTTTTTTGTTTAAGTTACAGTACATTTGTTGTATTTATTACTACAAAAATAATGAGTGCAATAGCAGAAGTTGGAGCATGGACACTTACAGCCTATTCTTGGCTGTGTGCAGACATGCTTGTCTTACCTTGGGTGAAGTAGCCTATTGCCCCTCATCTGAGCTACTCCTATAATAGAAGCACTAGGTACCTGTTTCAGAGGATGTTGTGTCCCCAAGTGCTTTGAGGTCCTGCAAAGGATGGCAATGTATCAAGTATAAAGTATTTAATATCTGGGAACCAGAAACAGGAGAGCAAACCAGTTGCAAGGGTTGCACAGATATTTTTTTTGAGAGAGGACAAGCAGGAAATACAAAAAGAGAGCTTGGGCTTATGAAGCTCAGGGCTGCTTGGTGATCTGTACCTCTGAACATCTAAGCCAGCAGTTTCAGTTCCGGGCTGAGCACCAGTTTGCCTGCAAACTGCAATGAGGTACAGCTGTTCATCAGGCCAAGAAATCCAAAGGAGGATTCTCGCCAGGGATCTTGGGGTTTTATGAGGCACTGAGTGGTGATAGCATCTCTGGGCGCTGGAAACACATGGAAACCTGCAGGCACGTGACAGCACTGAACAAAAGAAAGATGGTTTCACTTCTGAACTCCTCAAGCCTCCAGACAAAAGGCTCTGCAAATGCTCCAGCAAGATATCCCGGACCAAACGCATTCGATTCACTGGAACAGACAGTAACATTTTAAGTTACTTTCACAGAATGTACCTAATTATGTCATCACAAACTATAAAGGCTGTAAGAACACATGCTAGAGCCAATATCTTGACATCATGCACACATGCTTAATGTCTTACTAAATCTTACAAGAGCGAGAATAACATCTTTGTTTAACAACAAAGAAGAAATGCTGGGTTTACTTGTCTTAATCACCTTATGTATAAGATTATTTTTTCTAGAAATCCCTGCTCATACAAATGAATGTTTGCTGCAATGTCACTACAACAGTGCTTTTTTCCACTTGCTGTTTAATTTTCCATCTTCTGGAAGAAGATTCTCAATGTGCTTCACAGACACTAGACCAGGTATAATTTCTGTTTTCTTTTTTCTAATTATTCATGTAAAAATAGGACTATGATTAAATGAAACAGTGTAATATACCCAAAATAACTACAGCACTAACAGCTAGCCAATACTTTCAGCTGCTTCTGTGAGGAGTTAAGTAAGCAAAGCCATTAAGCAGGAACAATCTGAATGTTAGGAAATGTTTGTGGAAATCAAATTTTGTATTTGAAATTTTAAGTATCTGCACCCAAATACTGATTCCAAGCACTGGTTTGATGCAGTCAAAGTAACCAACACAAATTTTTTATCCCATGTAGTCATAACAAGCTGCTTGAGAACAATTTACAGATGAAGACAATTTCAGTGATGAAAAAATCATGAAAACCCTACACTGTTTAGAAATCCTTTAAACAAAGGAAAATTAGGCTAAAAATCATCAAATAGACTATATTTTAAACTGCCTTTGAAGAAAACACACATGTTAAAAATACTAAAAATTTCTATAAAATACTTGAAAAATATGAGCACGAGAAACCTAGTCAATATAAACAATGTTCCAAGATGCACATTCACCTCCTACATTAACATCTCCGTGTCTTATCAGACCTCTAATTCTTCATTGGAAGCATTCACCCATTTCCATATTTTTACATATACGGCTTTTAGACAAACTCTAGATTTTCAGTCCTTAGTTAAATGATAATATCTGCTGGATATGTGGTTGAAATAGCAAAACAAAAAAAAAATATCAGGACAAACTCTTAGTATTTAAACCCACCATTTCTGCAAAGCTCCCCATATTTATCAAAGTCATGACTAATGGATGGGTGGTACAAATAGGAGGGACCAGAGGTAAATCCCCCACTGAGATATGTTCCTCAGGAACTAAAAAGCAATAAATAAGGTAGTGATGTGAAGAAATACTTGGAGAGCAGTGTTTCAGGGCCACATCTGGAAAATGATCCCTAGAAATGAAGAAGAATGTTCAAGAGGAGTATTTATGGCAAACATAAACAAGAGCCAAAACACAAGGTGTCCCTCAGAGTATAGGGCCCCAAAAGAAAGAACAAATTTTCAGCCTCCAACCTGTCTTGGCTCACCAAGCTATGACTGAAGACATGCTGTAAAGTGGCACGTCTCTGCTACAGAATTCTGTAAGGCAGATAAAGCGTAAAGGTAAAGCCTCTTGTCTGAGGCACAGGCCTGCACAACGAGACATGCCCCAAGGGCAGCGACAACCCCAAAATTGCCTCTTCTTGAATCCCCAGCTGTCCAGCCTCCAGGCACTCACCTCTACAACCTTTAGGCACACCAACAAATGGAAGGTGACAGCTACACTCTTCCTGTTCATTCTCTTCCTCTAACACTGGGAACACAGGCAAGAGAGTTGAGCCAAAGCAGCACTCACTGTGGATGAACACTGCCATTCTCTTGGATCTCACAATGGCAAGTTTACCCTGTCTGTGGCTATGCAATGCCTGGGATTCCCCTCTGCTTCCTAACATGCTCAATTTGCCCCCACTCATCACTGCCTGTTTTGCCTGGCAGTCAGGTCCAGGTTTTTATCCTTTTTTTTCCATACCTGCTTGACACAGTGTACCGACCTCAGCCCAGCCAACAACCCTGCCTTGGCCAAGATGCTCAGAAGAGAAGTTCTCACAGCAATTATTTTGTCAGCTTTCTTAACCACCTCAACCAATGAGTTCTGATGACTTTCTGGCTAAACACATCCTTCCTCCTATTCCCTTTTCACCTTCTAGATTAGAGATCACAGTAACATAGGGATGTTGGAAAGCACATTATGCCCTAGCAGGTTCTCAAGAAAGCTTGACAGCAGCAAGTTCCCAATTTCCCTGGTTATATTCCGATGAATTTGCATATTAATGGAAGAAGAATCAACTACAAATTTCTATTTATCCTCATAAACGTCACAGGACAGATCATGAAAAGAAGGTTTTTGGAAGCCTTCAATTTTTAATTTGCAGCCTTAAACAAAAAAAATCTGTTCTGAACTGGCTTAATGTACCAGAAGATTTAATATATCACAAACTAAATAAGCACACATGCATTGTTTTGTTTCAAATAATTAAATATTAGAGTGGTTATAATTATTACTTCCAATCTTTCAGAGATTTAATTCAGTTTCTGTGTGTCTTAGTCCCAACCTAATTTAACTAAGATATTGTGAATTGGAACACACCACCGTATCCATGGGTCCAGCTCTCAGAGTTCCTGTTCTATCACTGGTGGTATCCCATACAAGTATGGGAGGGAGTCTCCTTCTGCCTCACTTAGCAAGAGTGGTCAAATCTGGCATAGCTGTGCCATTTTCAGAATTTCAGCAGAGAAAAGAAAACACTTGATACCAGTTCTTACACCTTGAAATAACATACTTACCAATTACAGTGTTCTGTCTGAACTGTAGTGATATCCAGAGAACTCCGATGCTGTAACACAAGGCTCATGAAATTGGCTGGCAATTTTAGCATCATAAACTACAAGAGAACATACCTGCTTATGTATTCAATTGAGCAGGAATGTTTTTTACTTATTATATAATCTGAATTGTGGTTGCAAATGCATAAAACTACCCAATGGACTTTATATCATTTTCTGTCATAAAAGAGATGCTGGCCTTTTGGCTACACTGCGCAGGAAAGAGATCCTTGTGGATAAATGAGTTCTGAAACTGGAATAGTGACAGCCAGGTCTCACTGAAACACCTGCGCTAGACAGGCCAATGCATGCAAGAGAAAAGAGCTAAGGAGCTGTTGCTCTCACTTTTAGCTGACTGCATCACCTCACTGGAGGTGTTCTTCTGGACATCATGTCACATCAGTGTGACCTGGATCCAGCAAATGAAGCCCTTGGCAGAGTTCTCAGAGACACTTCTGGATGAGAGGATGAAAGAGGTTTTCAGAAAGCTACAGCCTGTGAAATCTGAAATGAATGTGAAAATGGGGATGGCACTGGACAATAGCAACAGCAACAAAAGATGACTCATGCATTAGAGTCCAACTGTCCAATTAGTAAACTATTTGTACCCTTTCATTGGCTAACATCCCTCCATTGACTTCATGGAGAACTAGAAAATGTGCACAAAATGTGCTCTAGCTAGAATCCTCCTAGCCTTGTTTGCATATGAAAGAAAACCAACTCTTGATTTCCTACTTCAGAAGTAGTTCAACTGGACTGAAGAAACTGCCCGCTTGGGAATAATCTTTCAACTACTAATTCCAGCATCATTTTGCAAGTGGGATACTCCCCTTACTTCCAGCAATGCTGTTAGCTGGGAGGCTGGATCCATTAATGCATGTGCACAAAAGAAAAATGTTTCTATTATTTGCCATTTTTACTAGAAGAAGCATCTTCTAGAAAAAAAAAAGGGGCTGAAATCAAGGCAAAATAGCTTTTCATGTGATAAACAGAACAAAGTCATTAGCTATCCCAGAGGGTGCATTTGTGTGCTGTCCCATGGGGTTTAAAATTCCTGACCTGTAAAAGGAGGGAAGTCTGGATTCTCCTCTCATTCCTGTCATCTTTATCTGCTCTCTCTGCATAAGTAGGTATGCTCACAGAGAGCCCCTTTAAAGGAAGTATTCTTAGATATCAACGGATGTCCCTTTTGGCACTGAAGATATATTTTAATGTATAGTAGCACACACTGTGGCAAAATAAAAAAAGAAAAAAATAAAAACCTTGCTCAAGTTCCCCAAGCCTTTCCCGTGAGCCAGAATAGATTAAGGAATTACAATAAAGAGAAGGTTTTGCTTTGAAGTTTTTTATTTGAGTGTCGCTTAACCATATGACTGTCATGGACACCTAGCCATACATCTCAGAGGACAAAAGGAAAAGAAAGGAGCATGACATTTGCAGTTGTGATGTAGCAGAACAAGCTGCAGCCTAAATCATCTTCCTGATATTGCAGGCAGGTAGAACTCTTGCATATACATTTAAACACTGCAACATCCTTACTTGCTCTTTCATAAGAACAGAAGAAGAAGAAAAATTGTCTGACTTCTGTCTTTACAGAAGAAGCTTTGTCCAAAATCTGCTTCTTAGCAGGAATCCCAGCATTTCACTTGCTGAGCACTTTCCAACCCCAAAGCATCCTTCATTAAATGGAGAAATGCAGCAACTTATAGGCAGAACAAAGTTGCAACCTGCACTGAAAATGCCTCAGTAATTCATGCTGCTTAAATCATTAGTTATGTAGGATCTGGCAAGTCAACAAGCCTTGCTCAAAGTACAGAATCTCATTAATTCTGCCTATTATGAGTCTTTTTCTACCTAGTTTGAGGACATTTGTCCAATGTTCACAGTTCAGGAGCTAGAGGAACAACCTCCCAAAGAACTAAATATTTAACTGATTAAAAGCACAGAATCTGTCTGGTAAGCCTATATTTTTGTGATATTTTTAGTACTTCCACAATGAACCCTAGCTCAGAAGAAGATCATCAGAAACAAACAAGACATGAAGAAATAGGAATTGGAGCTCATGAGCATGTATGAAATCCTGAAGAATATGGTTTGTTTCTTTTGAGGGCAGCAGGTCATGACAGGCACAGCCCTACTAGCAGCTCCACTTTGAGACTACTCAGAATGTAGTGCTGGTCTCCAGCATTTTCTTTCCCTGTGCATGTTCAGTTTCCCACCTATAAGCTGGAAAAAGGAAGATGGAAATTTTTCAGTTGGACCAAAGATATAAGAACCAGGCACCATTGACTAAAGCCCATTTGCTTTCAAAATCCATGCATTCTCTTGTTGAGCTCTTTAGGTCACAGATACTGACCTTTATTTTATGTGCTGCAAGGCTATTCCAAGCAAAGCAACAGTTCTGTATGATGCCCTTTTACTAACAGGGCTGGACAGAAAAATGCCCGAGGTAACAACACTAGATGTTATTCAGGCAGGGAGAACAAGTGCCTTTCCAGGGTTTCCCTTAAGAATTAGCCTCTGGAGCACTCCTGCACCTGGCTTTGCCAGGGAGGTGTGGTACTGTGGGTGTTTTTCATGCCTGAAAGATGAGTCATAACTTCAGCCCACAAAAGCAAACCTAATGAAAGGTGAGATTTTTTTTCCTTGCCACCCTGTGACATGTTTCTGTGAAGATGCCCATTTATTAGAGCAGCCAGGGAGCATCTGCTGTTGCTGTCCAACTATCAAGAGGACCTCAAGCCAACATACACTTTACTTACAGGCACTTCTCCTTAGTAATGCTGGATAATGCTTTGTAAATAAATAAATGTACCAAAAACACTTAGTCTTCATGGTGAATAAGACTAGAGGAAGCCACTGGAGACATAAACACTGGTACATGGAATCTTACTTGTGACCCGTCTATTCTAACATCCTGCCTCTGGCCTGAGCCATGTACTAAGAGTCTTAGAAAAAGAAACAAGAAAATCTGTAAGAGGTAAGGTTTCAGATATGCCACTCCTTAGGTTTTTTGTTGGGGTTTTTTGTTTGTTTTGTTTTGAGGTTTTTTGTTTGTTTGGGTTTTTTGGGGTTTTTTTGTTTGTTTGTTTGTTGGGGGGTTTTTGTTTTGGTTTTTTTTGTGGTGATCATTAGACATTGAACTCTAAAGCTTGAGGTAGTATTTCCACCTGCAAAGTTTGTTAGCATTAACAGCTATAATTCTGGATATTCTGGTTATTTATACAAAAACTGTTCAATCCCTTGCTTAATCCTTCAATCCCTAAATCCTCTGGCCCCGGCAATGCCTTATGGCAACCATTTCCACAGTGAAGTCACGTCCATAGTCAGGGACTCCAGAGCTTGCAGGCTTGCTGCCATGGAGCTGGTTAACACAGCAGCTCTGCAGGCCAGAGGAGGCTCAGCACTAGCTGGGACTCTTTGCCTACAGGCCACAATGAAATACCAAGAGCAGTGCCATTCCATCAGTCCTGCTGGGAAGCAAGGTGCAAAAACCAAGGCAGAGGTTGGCTTCTGGCCCCCAAATTAACTCAGAGTAATTTTGCTGTCTGAATCAGGTGTCTACATCAGTATGGTCCTGTCCCCATTCCTGGCACTTAGAGCAGAACCCAAAGCTCTGTGACATCTCTCAACACTCACGGATGATGCAGGACTTCTGGGTTCCAAAATCCTCTTTAGTTAGGATGGTTGGCAAGCAGCCTATACTTGAGAAATAGAGCTACTGCTGTAAGCTTACAGCTTGGGCTCTAAGGCTTTATTTCAAAGTCAAATCAAAATAGACCAAGAGAAAGGTACTTCATTTTTGACTTGCCATGGAACATTTAATCTTTTTTTTTTTCTCTCCCTCTATTTTAAATGGAGCCAAGGTTTTATCTTCTTTTCAAAATCCAAAGTTTTGCACCTGTGCCAAACATACATTTGGAATTCATGCAGTCATTCCTGTGGTCACTGCAGGACCAGTGAGAGGTGCACACAGCTTGCCCTAAAGAAGTACAACTACAGCCAGGATTTTGTGCATGGACTTTGGGAGGCTTTCTATCAAAACAGGAAAATGGGAAACTAGGGACCACAGAGGTGATGTAACACACACAAAGGTTTATCCTTATTATGATTTGTTATCACTACTGTCCACTGTTCAGAGACAATTAAAAGGAGCGAGTTGGCTTTGATGTGCCAGTTAAAAACTTGCTGCAGAGAGCCTGGTGCAGTGCACAGACACACTTCTGCTGAAAAAATTCAGAATTACTTTGCATTTGAATCTCCCCAGGTGGACTACTACAGAACTCTATAACCACATGTCAGTACTATTTATAAAAAGATTTACTACCTGGGCAGCTTGTGAGAGGTTCCATATTCTGGCACTAATATTATTTTAAAAATGTAAACCAAGCATAGATCAACATTGCTTATGATAGCTTAGGAACTCTCAGGCCTATGCACAATGCCAGAGTCTCACTTGGAATCTGCAGAGTTAAATTAAAAGTAGTCCATGAACAAATTGATGTTGTAGATGATTCTCTCAATATATTTTATTAAAAAACAAACAAACAAACAAAAACCAACCAAGAAAGCTTGCCTTCATGAAGGAGACATTCTGCATGAATTAAAGAGAGAAACAAAAGTAATACTTTCGGCAAATATTTTGTGATATACCATATTTAGAAAGTCATCAGTGTAATATCTGAGGTGAATCTCCCAGACAGAATTAAGACACCTTAGACTATGCCAGCATAAGTGTTTCTAGTGGTTTTGGTGCTCTGCAAAGTCTCAGAGAAAGCTGAAAAATGATAAATCTGCATGAAAAGAATGAAGTTAAAAAAAAAAAAAAGGAAATAAAACCTCTTTGGATAATTTTTGAAAGTCTTGTGACGCTTAGACCAATTTCAAGATATCTTGAGAGAATACAGAGAGAAAACTCACATGCTTTGAATACTTGGATTTGGCTGCCATGGACAGTTCCACTGGCTTTCACATCATTATGGGATTCAGATCAAAATCAATCTCCTTGTTGCAAAAATCCTTCACAGGCTTAATCTGGCCAACCTGTGAACTGTGCCCCCTGTATTCAACAAGTACTGGCTTTCTTTCTGTCCTTTCACTCATTCTTGCCTTTCTCTCCCACAACTCCCTGCATCTGCTTTGTGATTCACCAATCTACCCACACAAACAAAACTCAGCAGCAGCAACAAAAAGCAAACTCCTACTCCCACAGAGACTTTTTTTGTCACCTTATTTCCCCTTGATTTCTCTCCCCATCCACTATTGTTCACCATTGGCTTTGGTACCTCTGCTGATGTCCTGACTGCAAAAGGCTTCTCAGACAAAGAAGTTTGAGGCATCTCACTTCCACATTCCATACCTTACTCAATATAATTGTCTCTATACCTATACCAGATGGCATAAGCTATTTATCCCTGGAGTGATGGTGATACTATGTGTGGGATGCTTTACAAAATAAAATGTATCATCCAGATTTAATATTAGGATTGGGGGAAAAAAAAAAAACAAAACACCAAAACCCAAACACCAAAACCCACAAAAAACTCCAAAAAACCATGATGCTAAGACTAGAGACTGCTAAGGGAAAAAGTACAGTTATAAAATAGATAGATTTTAGTCCTTCCCAGAAACAGCAGGGCAATATCTTCTCCCATTGACAAAACATCACCTACAGCAACATTTCTGTACGGGAATAGTAAACTCTTGGTGACTCTGCTTCAGAAAGAGCATTAGACTTTAAATCCTCCCTGAGCACATTTATGTTTAGCAGTTTAACACAGCCCTGGAACAGCACAACAAGGACTAGATGAATACCTACACATATATAACTTGCAAATAACTTACAAACTTTATTGATTTTGGAAGACAAGGCCAGGTATTTCACATGTTTCCCCATTTAAAACATTCCATACAAAGGTTTGTTTATGACAGCGCTAGGGGAATAATAAATATATTTATATGTGAGTTGGCAGATTTTGACTCAAAGGAAGACCTGCACCAACATCACCTCTGTAGCCACCTAGGGGATGGAAAAACCACCATACAGGTAAAAAGCTTCAGCCTTTCCTTGGGCTGCTTACAGTGGGAAGCCAATAGACAGTAACTCCAGATGCACATTCATCATGTATCAGATATTTTCATCAGATGGAGAGGAAGAACATCTCTTCAAAAGATACAGGACATAATAGGCAGGGTTTAGAATCCTACCCATACGTACTTAGATCCAGATGCTAAAGGAATTCAGCAGAAAAACTGCATTTCATGGAATTATTCTTCTGGTAATGAAGAGAAAGAGGTGTGCCCAAACACAGGTTACAGCAAAGGACACTGACTTATTTTTCTTGCTCCATACAGCCTTACTCATTTTCTCTGCCTGCTTGTAAATACAACAGCTGAAAAATCAGACCTTTCAATGGCCCATCCTCCCCTCTGACTTCACCTTTTTATGGTGTGCTTTTCTGACCTTTCACTGTAAAACCTTCTCCAGTTTGTGCCACAACTCAGAGATCTTGTCCTTCAGACCACACTTCTCAAAATAAATTCTCAGCCTCAAGGAGGTAAAACCTTTGATTTGATCACCTGTGCTATTATATGACTATATGTACATTCAAATCTTTTCAGAGTAAGCATAATAAAATAAAAATATTCAATAAATATAACCATAAAGGTTATTTTGTTGCATGGAAGCACATATTGATCAAGTACCAATATCACAAGCCTGAAAAGGATCTTCCATACCCATCCAACTTCTCAAGAAGGTAAAAATAAGTCTGTGGTTAAGTACAGCTCTGCCATGAGTTTGGTCTATCCAAAATATGTTTTCGTCATTCCAAAGATGTGACACTACTCTGTGCATATACAGTTACTAAAGAGAAAGAAGAAACTAGATATTAGGAAACAGGAGCCTCATCAAAAAAACAAGGAAGACCAGCACTTAGTTAAGGAATTAAAGCAGCAGTCAGTCCCAGAGCAAGAAAAGATAGATGGCATTTTGTCCTGCAGGGAAAGTGGAGCTAAGAGGAAAACAAATAGCACCTGGCAAATGAGACATTGGGAACAGGAGTACATTCAGGTCCACACTTGGCAAAGGAACTCCATATGAGGCACTTGGCTGCTATGCACAGTCAAGTCATAGCAAACGTCAGGGACCCTCAAGGAAGCATCCCTGTACTGCCCTAACCTAGGACACAGTGAAAACTGAGAATCTTTAGAGGGCATTTTGTCCTGCATCATTTCAGGTGTGGTGTTGTCATACATAATCATGTAATTTTGAAAGTCTAGGAATAGCAAAGAGATTGTTCCTTACAAGTGACGCTTCATCAACAGGCACAATATGAGAATGGTGAAGCAGTTCTCTTTCCATTCCCTATGTTCCTCTTTCCTGCTTTGTTTTAGTCCCTCTCCATCTTCTGCTCAGAGATCATCCCACAGACCAAATGCAACTGGCACTCTGGATTAATGAAAACAGCCCAGAAGTAACTCAGAAATTTCCTTAAACATTTGAGATGAGGCATCAAGAAAAGAAAAATCCCTTTTGTCTTTTGCATCTCTCCAAGAAAAGAACATCATCATTAACTACCAAACACCATGCAAGCTTTTAGCCAAAAATAGGTTGATTGATGTATTATGTGTTGGCTTATCTTATCTAAGCCTCATGAAACAAACTCCTTGCTGGTTTATTTTTTTCCGCTATTGGAATTATTTATATTATTTGCCAGTCTTAAAAAAAAAAAAAAAAAAAAGCTAATACCAATACAAACAACCCAGATACGCTCCCTTAAACCACCAACAAATCATTAACTGAGCTCCAAGTTAATAGCTTAAGAATATAAAGTATAATATATTGTAACAGCAGTGATAGAAAGAAAAAGATTTAAAGGGCATGGAACTATTAAAACTAGTTTTGAGAGAGCTCAATGTGAAATCAACCAGAAAATGATCATTCCACAACTATAAATACAAGTACTAAAGACAAAACAAAGTCTCTAGCTTTGTGAAAAAAATCCATAAATAAAAAAAAAACCACCCCCCTAAACCATTTTAGGGGAAAGTATTTAATGCAGCTATAAAATAAGGACTCTGTTTTCTTTATATTAAGTGTAGCTTTGATTGAGTTTGTGGAATTAAACACTAATGTTATTGTAAGTAAAACACAAGGAGCTGGAATTTGTGTTTGGCATATAATGAAGTGAGTCACAAAGCCGAAGGATGTGATATGCCTTTATATGGCTTAGTTAGGGTTACTTTTGATGCACTGTAAAATAAAAGCATTCTTTATGCAAAGATACAAAAATCTTTGCAAATATGCATATAAAGCTTACAATCTAATATTCTGTGTATATGCACTGTGACCTGTAAGTACAGATTACTATGTATAACACATTTGGTGTTTAGATGGAAATGTTTGATGTTCTCAGTTACTTTGTACCAGACTGAAGAAACACATCAGTTTAGTTTTTGGGTTCTTTACAGCATTTTAGGTGACCTACAGCATTGATCATGCCTATTAAATAAATTGGCAATCAGAAGGCTGAGTTTTGCCAGCTCCGACAATTTCAATCAAAAGTGTTACAGACTTTGATGTTCTGGTTAAAGCTCCAACTCCCAAAAGTTAGCAGTTATGTGAGAAGTAAAATTTCTCTATAAAACTAACAGTGGTGTAAAAACACCCAAAACCCAACAGAACACAAATAAAAACACAAAAAAACAAACAAACAACACAAAATTCAAAACAACACCATCACTTCAAATCAGGACCAAACTGTCACCTTGGAACTCAAAAATGAGAAAATACCTTAAAAGAAAATATACAGCTGCTTTATTACTTGACAGTTTGCTTTGGCATCCTGCATCTCACAACATAAACCCTCTGGAGAATTAACTTAAGACCGTTTAAATACTTGGGACTGGTGGTACCAGAATGCAGACAAGACATTAAATGACTTCATCTAGAGACCTCACCCTGCATGATTTCCATCTCTCCTCTCCCCCTGTCAAAGTCATCAGAACCCAAAGTCTTTGTAAGCTGAGCCACCAGTTTATACAGATATTGCTAATATAATAGAACAGCAGTAGCAACCAAATTTGAGTTTCCAGAGCCTCTGGGATAGGACTAGATTAAGCTTCAAGTATGTAGTAGCTCTAGGTGCATACTAACAGTTCTGTCATTTGTTCTACTGTAGCAGTAAACTGAGACACTACAGTTACTCTGAGTTACTCTGCAATCTCAATGCTCTCAAAACCCTCTGCCTAGATTTCCCTGCTATATTTCCCTTCATGAACTAAAAAAGTAGACAGGACGTGTAAGAAATCTATGTAACAGAAAACTAGTTGTAGCAGATTTCAGACTTAATTAAAAAAAAAAAAAATTAAAGGGCAATAAAGCATACTTACTGGTGCCTAACAGTCTAAACATGTATATTAGGCAGTTGCAAGGAGAGGACAGTTCTCGAAATGATGAAATGGCCAGCCAGTGTATGAAAGCTACTGCAATGCACCCACAATGCAATTAATATAGCTAAATGTCTGATTCCAGACTCACTGTGGGTTGGGTGCTTGAAAAGCCAAACACAAAATGACTGGGGTTAAAATAAGGACAGCATTCACTATCAGTTGCATCAACATGACAGTGAAGACAGCAAAGAGAGAAAAGCCAAGAATCATTAAGTAACAAAGATGAAAGGAGAGCTGCAAGAGTAAAAAAGCATTTTGGTTTGTGTGGAAAGGGAATTTTTCTTATGGAGACAACTTTGAACCTGATACAAATAGTGGCCAAGCTGTGATGGCTCAGAAGAGCCACAGCCAATCGAGCATACAGTTGTACTGTAGCTGCTCCATGTACCCTTCTGAAATCTGCATTCCTTCTCCTTGCTAGCTATCCAATAGCGTTTTACTTTTCTGCAGGGAGAATCTAGTCTGCACCTGTTGTTACTAATTATAATTTCAAATATAAAATGAAAAGGACAAGGATATATTGGTAGAAAGCCTACTGTGAAGATTTAATATCTAGTGTAGACATATTTGTGCAAACTGACATGCACTAGTACTCCACTGCATGTTTGGTCACACTGTATGTGGGCCTTTATGAATTTAAGTGGTCCTGGAATGACTCTGTGAAATCAAATTGGTTACCCACAGGTTTCTAGAGGAGATTATACTTAAGTGGTTTCTCTTTTTGGTTTAAGGATATACAAGTGATGATATTATCACTGCAAGTAATGATGTAGAGTATTCTGTAGGCAAAGAGTATTCCTACCTAGTTCATCAGCATGCCGTGGTGAAAGACTGGAACAGAGGCCATTATCACATAAAGATTCGAACTTCTCACTGGGATACACCCAAATAGCCCCATACTGGGAGCTGTAACACTTGGAAAGAGTGATCAGAGAGATCACAGGAGCAGCTTTCTCCTGTGCCTTCACATAAGGACCTGCTTTACAAAAAATCGCTTACAGCACTAATAGAGAATCAAGGACCCGCTGAGTACATTTCAACTGCTCTTCAGTGCTTTGATGCTGAGCACTTCCCGCAGACAAAAGGAGGAAGTATGCTGATAAGATGAATACATCTCACTACCCTCTGCACATAACCAAGTGGCGTAAAAAAAAAAAAAAAAAATAAAGAAAAGTAAAAAAAAGAGAACCAAATTCCCTTTGGCTGAGATGTCTGGCACATATGATCTGAACTCAATCGCAACAGCAATTAGTTTCCATGCAGAGGTTGGAAGGGAGGTCTGAATATCATCTTGTCCAAACCCCCACTCAAGCAGGGTCACCTAGAGCCAGCGACTCAGGCCCACATCCAGATTGCTTCTAAATATCTCTAAGGAGAGAGACCCCCAGGGCAACCTGTGTGACTGCTCCATCACCCTCACAATAAGCAAATTGTTTCCTGCTGTTCAGAGGGAACCTTCTCGTGCCCATTGCCTCTGGTCCTGTCACTGGGCACCACTGAAAATAGTCTGGCCCTATCCTCTTCCCTCCCTCACTTCAGGTGTTTTTATACTTTGATGTGATCCCCAAGCCTTCCCTCTTCCAATCTAACAGACATCTCAACAATCTTTCTTAAAGCTGGGTGTAAGCCAACACACATTTCTGCTACCTACACACATATACATATTTGGAAGTAAACTGGGACCAATTCATTTAATATTTCATCCAACAGACATGATCATGACCCATACTGGAGATTTTGCTAACTTATCTGTGAGACCCTTTGCAATTCAGAATGGATAGATACTGGGTTTTATGTTTAAATATTCTTACAGGGAACTAATTCATTTGTTAGATTGTTTATGTGCAAATGTGAATATTGCCGTTTCAACTAGTTCCACTTCCTAAAATTAGCAGAATATAAATATATGTCTTTCTCACAAAGTTATCCTGAAATATCTATTAGTACATGGTATAGAAGAGGTATCGCATGATAAAGTACATACCAAAGACCTTGACCCAGGCACCAAAACATCTGCCTAGACACCAATGGCAAGACAGAGTTTCCCAAGTGAAAATATTTCAGCTAATAGCTGAATCTAATACTTTGTTGGTGGAAGAGAAAATATAAGTGTACGGCCTTTAAGTTGCAAAGATAATTTTCCAAATATTGGTTTCATGAATCATTGCTAATATTGCTGCCTGCCTTTGCTCACAATTGTGCAGGCCTCTGAACCACAGATCTCAACCCCTTGTATGCTGCCTCATAGCATTCTATCAGTGTCTTCTATAAGGTTTTAAAAATACCCCACAACTCTTCTGAAATGGTTTCCAGTTCTTTGAATGAAGTAGACTCAAGCAGAAGCCTGGAAAGAGTCTGTATTCGGAGTTTGATTACAGTTAACTCAAATAAATTTAAACCAATTTAGTCAGCAAGACAATTACAAATAAGTGGTAATTCAATTATGAACAGGAATTTTTTTCAGTGTACCCTACAGCACCCTGAAGCAAATTCGAACTTATACAAAAGTGGCCATTCCCAAACTAAACATCTGAATTTCAAATTTAAAGCTGATTGGAGTTCAACTAATGTCATAGTCTTATGGAAGCATGGCTTTTGTTCCACCCTTAAACTACACATTAGATGAATCCATTCTTCTCCATCTTTGATTCCATAAATTCAGTCAAGTTACTACTTGAGTTTACAAAAGCACTTAATGTTAACAGGTGTGGGTTTGTGTGTCTCACTAGGAAAACGCTGCCTCTTGAGGCAAACACAAACAGCATGAAAGATGTCCAGAGAAGTCTAACAATGAATTTCTGTGGCAATCTACAGACAAGCTCTCTCCACTCTCCAAGCTTAGCAGAAACCTTGGCTCAATAAATTGGTCAGACTTGCACTCAGTCATTTATACCTCTGGCTTCATCACCATTGATGGAGCTCTGTTTTCTGAGTATGACCTACTGAACATCTGACTTTGGCCTCACCACACTTTGAATTACATATGCTATGTAGAAAGCACTAGTGTTTTTCAGGAAGCCCCAGACCTCCCACAGGAATACCAACCCAAATTCTGCATGAGCAGCTCCTGCCTGGGAGGTGAAGGATTAGCTTATCCCAGTGCAGCTGATTGCAGTCAGGGCTGGTACATCATCTTACTTAGCCACAAGCACAGAAACACAGAACAGACAAGCATTTCAACACTTCTGGCTAGGGGATCTTGCCCTCAACACACATACTGATGCTTCTACATGGTCTCCTGGCTGCCTGTACTCCTGTCCATCTGTTGGGATGGCATGACGCCAGCTCACAAGGTAGCACGCCAGCCTCACTAGCACAAATGTGCCAAATAAAGACAGGTTCTTTTTGAATGCACTGCTTTCAGAAGACAGCAAGAGCCACGTTCCCACTAAAGACAAACAGCAAGAAGCTTCTACACATCCCCAGCATTACTAAAGTTATTTTAGGTTTGATCTCCCTTTTATTTTCAATATTCAAGCACCTTCCCAAACATGATCTTAACAAAGTTGTTAAATTGCCAGGCAAAGCAGGCAGTATTTTAATAGACTCACTGGTAAAACCATTGCCTGACTGCAGGAGGTCCTATCCCCACATCTATACACCCCATTAAAATCCTCAGGAAAAAGCTTTCCCATCTAAATCTGCACATTTCTTCACTATTTTCTTTCTAATTGACTCCACTCCTTCATATTTGAAGAGCATCTCTTCTCATTGAACAAAACTACAATTTTTCAAGCACTGATTAGCCTCTTAAATACATCCAGAGTTCTTGCTGTTGGTAAGTATATAGGAAAGCCTTCACATCCAGTAGTACTCATTTAACTTCAATTTTAATGTGAGTTTGAAAATTACAAAAACATCACAAGAATCTGTGATATTGTTGTATTCATAAAAGTAGAAACTTTCCTATACACACTAATTTAGAGGTCTGGAGAAATGAAGACTCCCTCTCTTTGGAAGTTCACCCGTGCTTGTGAACCACGCAGCCTCAGTTCCCCAAGTCTGAAGAGCCAAAATAGACAGGGTTCAAGAAGCCAGACAGTTTGCCAGCTCCAGCCATTACTGAGCACTCTGAAAATACTGGAAATTCTCTCCTGAAAAGTTATATGCCTAAGCTGTGTAGTGGCCATATAAAAAGAGTAGGCCAAAATTTGGGTTGGGGTGAGGAGAGGGGAAGAAAAGAGATTTAGGTAATAAACACTGTTGAAAAGAAGCAGGGAAATGGATAAGACAGTAAAGGCCTAAACAAAGCAAACAGAAGCAACATGATCTGATCCCCCAGGTTAATAGTCAATCCATCATAAAGATGCTCCAGCAGCCACAGAAAATCACAGAAAAGTTGGTTTTCCTTTAAGAAGCAAAGCTCAGACAAAGACACCTGTACACCTCCAAAGGTCTTTCCTCAGGAGTTATTTCCCTGAGCAGCACATGCTGAGTTTACTGGTGAGTAAAGATTTAATGCACGTGGGCACCCTTCATGCTCTTACACAAGTACTGAGTCCATGCTCCCCAGCCACCTCACAAGTGGTACCATGAAGGGACAGAATCAGAGGAAGCTGTGTCTCACAAAACAGTTGACTGACAAAGCAAGGGTCCAGCCTGCCTCCATCTGTATCAAATCCCCAGAAATATAACATGAACAGTGTTATATATAGTGTTATATACAGTGTTATAACAGCATTATATATAGTGTTCATTCATCCTTTTCTGAAGTCATCACGGCAGTGGAGCCTTTTCTTCTCAGGCCAGTTTAGCCCAGTTATTTAACTGCTCTGTCACTCAGACCCCACTGCTTTTGATACTGGCACACTGCTGAACTGGTCTCAGGTAGAGACCATGTTGTGTGCTTCATGACTCCAAAGCCAAAGAACAAGTTCCACTCTACCCTTTCCTTTCCCCAACAGAGATTCTGCTCTACGAGCAAAATTAAGGATCTGGCTCTTAGCCTTTAGTGCTCTTTGTCACTAGCAGCCCTAAACAGGGATCATACTCAGAAGCATCATTCTTGACAGTAATAGAGAATGTGCTGGTGGGGGGAAACACGGTGTGGAGACAGGCAGATCTGGGAGAGGTGTGTGATAGCAAACACAGCCAGCATGAAGGTAACCATCTGCTGGGACGCTATTCTGGCACATAAAATATTGAGCAAGCATGAATGAAATATAGCAAACCCCACCCAAACACCAGACGCAATCAAATCTGACCCTCTTGAAATTTTTATTTGAGTTAATGTTACCTTTTAATAACCTTTCACTGCTCTCTGCAAAGATAACAGGTGTCATTAAAACAGCTGTCACTGTGCCAATCTTCCCTGAGACACCTATTTATTTGGATCTTTCAAGAGAAACATAAATGAAATCAGTCATTCTATATTAGAGGGTTCCCAGGGACAGTTAGTTGATTGGCATCTCTTACTAGTGGGCAAGTCACTGCAAAGCACTTGTAGAAGACAGCATTTTCCCTGAAGTCTTGATGCTTTAACATCTGACAGGAATGTGTATATATGTATGGATTGATTTTTTTCTTTCTTTTTTTNTTTTTTTTTTTTTTTTTTTTTTTTTTTTTTTTTTTTTTTTTTGATGAATGATATTCTGTGAAATATCAGAGA
This sequence comes from Promerops cafer, assembly GCA_013398275.1. Classification (NCBI taxonomy): domain Eukaryota; kingdom Metazoa; phylum Chordata; class Aves; order Passeriformes; family Nectariniidae; genus Promerops; species Promerops cafer. The sequence continues at coordinate 1,121,223 of VZSE01010635.1, read as the reverse complement.
GAAAAATGTCAGACATACATTGCATAGCAATCGAGGGCTAATGAAGATCCAGGTATTAAATCAATTAAGAAGTATCAAAAGCTACCTAATCATCAAGGAACAAAATTGGCACCACAATATGTAGTGAGTATGGGAAAGCCTAATTTACTAAACATACCCTGCAGTCACATAATTGCATGTAATTTTACCAGCATAATTAACTAATTTAATTACCACTTCTCAAGTGCATCAATTATTGACATTACAGAGTTTTCAGACAGCAGAATTACTGTGTGGTACATTCAGAGAATGCAAAATGCTTTGTACGCCTATTTTCCAGTCACAGTCAACAACTGAGGGAACACAAGCAGCAAAGGAGAAGGAATTACAAGTGCAGCACACAGAGCACAGTTTAGCAGTCAGGTTTAAGAGATGAACTAGACAAAACCACGTTTATGTGGGACTGAAAAGTCAACAGCAGATAACTGGAGAGACCAAGAAGACAAAACTTAAGCATAGTACTAAAGCAGACAACTCTTATTTCTGAACAGCAAGGTGTAGTTTCAATCAAAACCACCCAGGAGGGAATAAGCTCTTTGAGATCTACCAGCTACCCTTACCTCTCAAACAAGGGCTTGATCTTACAGTAATATCTGCAAGGACGTACAGGTGCACCAAGCTCTGTTGGCCTCACTAAAAAGCCATAAAGCTGTTAGATCTGTCTGCACAAGTCTCAAAGAAGAATCACAGCCCAAAGAGACTCAGACTAGGAGGTGATAAAAAACAGTATATGCTTGAAAAAAACCCAAGATGGGCTGGGAGGGGTGGGTGTCTCTGTGTGTGAAAACACAAAGATAAAGTATGGATGCATTCTTATTAATTAAAATGTAGCTTTGCCATGTGGGATCATTACTCAGACTTGAAGACCTATTGATCCCTCGCTTAATGTTTAGACACTTTATGTAAATCTTTGCATAAAACCCTTTTGTTTCAGCAATGAGCTTTTCAAAGTCAAGAGGGATGTCAGCATCTGCTCCCTATGGAGTCTTAAGAGTCAGTGTCAGTAAAAAATGGGCAGCGTCAGTGAAAATTATGCCCTGTGTCAGTAAATTTGTTAACAGGGTAGTTGGAAACCCTGGGAGCTGTGGTGTCATTTTCTTCTCCTATTGCCCTCCTGTACTTGACCTTTGCACAGCTGTTTCACAGTATCTGGAGATGGCTGAACTGTGAAATAGTGATTACAGGAAAGGGGGCATTTTAATGAGAAAATACAACCTAGAACAAGAAGAGGGAATTCTTTCAAATGCCATCTGAGATCTTTACAGTCTTTTTTGTCTTTCAGATTCAATTAAGAACAATCACGACAAACCCCCTTTTAAAATCTAATGCCAATATTAAGTTACCATTCTTAAGGTCATGAAAGCTTACTGGATTCATTGTGATGATTATAACAAGCAAGCAGAGACACTTTGTTAACATAAAAGCCCAAATAAATCATCAATAGTCAGAAGAACCTTGTTCTTCCCACAAGTAGCTCTGCAGAGATGGTGCTAAAAAGCTGTTGCAGTCTGTCCCTATGAGGGCCTTTTGTGGATCCAGCTCAGGAAAAACTTTTGCACGTGTTTAAATTTAAGCAATGGCTTAATTTGAGCCACTCACTTGAAGTATTTCAGACAAGTACATATCTTACTAGAGACAATCAAACTGGTCTGGTGCATGTGGCAGTAATGAACCTTCCTGCATCCTCCAAAAGCACAAGAGATTCTTTGAATCTTCTTCAAAGGTTTCTATGCAACAGTAAGACACAACCTAATCCTATCTGCCCTCCTCACTCGAAACCACAAGGTGAAAAATCAAGACAGTGAGAAAAAGCACATGTTGTGATCACAGGCGGCAGAAGGAAAAGAATGGAGGAGGCAGAGGACCACAGGTTTTTCATGCTAAGAGACAAGATGAGTTTTTGCAAGCAAACCTGATGAATGATGCTCTTCATGCTGCTCCTTCTGCAGGCTGCTCTCTGCACACCTGCCACGTGGCTGCTATCAGTAAAAGCAATACCAGTAATGACATTGATGTGTGAGGGGCCTGCACTTGTGAGACTCTGGGCCTAAAACATTATTCATTGAAGTTGTAAGTGGGTGGTGGAACTTAACCAGTCAGCTGAATTAGTGCATATAAATGAGCATAAACAGACAGCAAAAAGTGTGGATGAGTCAGTAGCATCAGGAAGGAAAAAAAGATAAAATATAAAAGTCCTCCTCATACACTGTCAGACCTAGAAGGGATTGCCACACTACTCCAGCCTTCAAATGTCCTCTCAAGTGACTGCAAAAACTATAAAAGAGTTGTGCTTTTGTCAAACACCAAGAGTTACCCATATGGGGTTATGCATGCTACTGTATGTACTTAGCAGTCTGAAATACAAATTATTAATAAGGTAAGTTACGCACTACACAGACATCAGTATTTCAGATTGAAAAGACATGTATTGAACAAACTACTAAAAATCATCATCCCACACACATGCCATACACCCTGCAAGTGGTGTGGCCTGCCATATATTATTTGTGCTGTAACTGATCTCAGACTCTGTCAAGATGGGAAAGTTCGGGGTTGGTCACAAAAAGGGCTCTACCTTGCTTCCCTCACAGCTTGCAAACAGAGCTGCCTACTTTCCTATTTCACAGAAACTAAGGAGAGAAAGTGGAATCAGGCATTCATGCTCATCAGTAATGCAGCATCCCTCTACCTGAACTGGAGATTAGACAGATTAATTGGAGACAATAAGATGCTTTCTAAGTTGTTCTTCCCAAGACCTTACTTGAAAAGCTTCTGTCAGCCTCTCTTCTCAAACAAATTAGTTTGTATGAACCCTTCTTACATATTCCATTACCCTTTGACAGAGCCTGGAAGTTTGGTGACCTCCCTAGGAGGACCTTACTGCCAGTGGTAATGGAAATCCCTAACTCACCCAGATACTATCACCTCCAAGGTTAAATTATCTTCAGCCTTAATTCTGAGTTTGATAATTTGGACAAAGGAGTTTTTCTCCTCTGCTGCATTCCCATGTTTCCTAGATGCTTCAGCACCACTTCAACATGGAATGCAGCACTGCAGATAGAGACGGGAGCAAAGCAAGAAGGGCAGCACAGCACTGTGAAAGGTGCATGACCAGGAATAGCTAACCATCTGGCTCTCCTCACTGGCATTGGTAGGATACTGGTCTTCCCTTGCTCTTGTGTGAGGAGAGAAAGCAGGTTGAATCTCCTCTATTACCACATATTTGTGAACCAATCTGCAAAAGTTGCCCCAAAGGGTTGCACATCTGGCTAATGTCACAGTACTCCCCTAGTTTTTAACACAGAAAATCTGTTGTGAGGTGCTCTGGATCTCTTTTCCCTAGCTGGACTTCAGTGCAATTGCCATCCGTTCACCACACCGGGGTTGCCGGGGAAGCAGCAGCCTGCACACCACATCTGTTACCAACATAAAGTAGAAGGCAAGGAGGGGCAGAACTGAGCCTGACAGCTCTGACAGAGCCCTTCAACCAACCCAAGCCAACATGGATGTCCCAGCAAGATAAGCATCAATTATTAGCTAATTCTGTCAGTGTCACACTGGGGAGATGGATAGGAAAATCATCAAAGTCAATATAATTCAGTAAATGTAAGGAGAGGGGGAAGTTCTCTGTGTCCCACGGAGTACCTTCATCCCATACAATGTAACATTTTGGCCGATGAGAAAGAATAAAAACAGAATTAAGAACTAGTGTTCCTTACATTCAAGTGAGCAGGGCTCCATCACATCTGCTACATCTGCACAGCGCACGAAACCATTTACCTTTCCACTTGGTGCTTTTCTAGGGTCAGCTTAAAAAGAGGTGAATGCAATTAGGCCTGAATTCACCCAGCAGGAAAAAGCAAAATATGAGGGAAAGATGACAACCACTAGCAAGGGTTTAAGAATATCTTGTATTAGATACCCCAAAAGCCACTATATAATGATTCAAAATAGAATCACACTGGTTACAGAAATGCAGCCAGGCTTTCAGTGGAAATGAAAGCATCTGCAACTTTTCAAATGCCTATAGCAAATGGAAGAAAGAGAAAGGTGAAAATGATAAGTAGAAAACAGAAGTTAGGCCTTGTAGAAAATGGAGAGGGGAAACAAAAAGACAATACTAATATCCAGCAGAGCCAAAGGACTAGAACAAATAATTTGAAGTTCATTAGGAACAGAAGGACCTTTCACAATGGCAGTAATCTATTACTGGATGAAGAAAGTTTTCTTGTGAGGAATAATAGCAAAAAGAGAGAAATCCTAAAAAAAAAGCCAGATGATCCTATACTGCTAAACAAACAAAAATCAAAATCACCAAATATGCCCTGCATGCCAGAGAAAGATCATGATCCTTCCACTGTCTAGCTAAAATAGATGAATATAGTAAGATTTAGCTTGTAGAATTGTAAATGGGAACTAAAATGGAAGACTTGGTAACTAAATTCAACAAAGGTAAAATATGATTGAAAGGCAAATTAAAGCTTGAAAGATGCAGAAAATAAACCTCAAATAAAACTGAGGTTCCTATTTTGAATTTTGCAAGTATCTTACCCACTGGCTAGTTCACTGCTTAACAAATGCTTCACCATTCACGTTCCCTGCTCTTATGGACTAGCATGACCCAGGGAGAGATTATAGTGCACATGCTGATTTATACTGGCAGGAAATTTGGCCCTCTGGGTTTTGGGAAGAACCGTGTTTTATTCCTATTTCTGTTCCCTTTACAAAGATGAAAGAGAAGAAGAATTCAGAACCTGTTCCAAAGGTGCAGGTGCTCTGAGCAGTTCTGCTGGGGGGTGGGCAATATTGGCAGAACCTCCTCAGCACTGCTACATCAATACCACACCTTGGCTCATCAGCCAGTGAGACCAGCTGCAGGAGAGACAGTTAGGAAGCTTCCTTTTACACTAGTCCAGACATTTCCTTTCCACTACCAATTAACTACCCACAACACAGGAAAGCTTATCAGCAACATCAAAGAATGCATTCCTCAGTAACACACACGGTATGGCAGATAACGTCTCTGGCTGCATCAGATTTTCTAATTAAGCATGTGGGAGTGGGGAAAAGAGCAGGGGGGGCGGGGGGGGTGGGTAGGAAGAGCTAGGAAAAAAAAAAAATCAAGCAGAGTGCACCGTGTGTGTTGTTAGCAGTCGGTACTGTAAACTGAAATACAGGTGCCATTAGCAATCTGCTGTCTGCTGAGCTGCACTGCTCTGGGGCCTCGCTTACCGGTGTGTCTTTTTTGTCTCTGTCTCAGAGAGCAATGTAGAGAAGACACCGTCAGTGTGGCAAGGTGAAGAAATAGCACAATGATTGCTCTATATACCTATGGTCTCACAGTAAAAAAAAAAAAGAGAACGGATACGGATTTCATTAAAAGACCGTGTTTCTTTAAAAAACAAAAACCAAATGGAAGAAGCAAATAACTAAAATGCAATAGGTTCAATTGCCTATTAAAACAGTTGAACAAATAACTCACTATAAGAATTTATTAGCTTAATTCAGCTCTCCAACCTCCTGTTCTAAAATTCACTTGAAAGTATTCAATTGAGTTGAGAGCAAATCTATTTCAACACTCTGCAAGTGCAAGCACAGACAGTTCAATATTTTCTTTTTAAGCTCCATCAGAGTTAATTGAGACTATTTACACTCTTTTTTGTTTCCTGAATGAAAGAGCACACATGCACTTTCAGCACAAATAATTGTGTATATAGTTTAAAAAATTGGTGTCTTTACATATTTGTGCTGGCAAAACTTGGCAGCGGGAATATTTGCAGGAAGCAAACACAAAGACTTCTCTACAGATGAAACAAATTAATTTTCAGATTGAACATTCCCAAAAACATTGTCCAGCTACAGACAGATCATTACGCTGAAGTCTGAACTGTGAAAAATTAATGACAGAAAATATGCAGTGCCTACTTTGCAAACCTCAAATCGGGTAAATCACCTTAGGTCTTGTGGTTGTAGTAGCTGCATTAATTGCTCAAGATCTGGTTCCTAGATAAACTCCTCTGCATGGAAAACAAGTCTTTGTTTCATTATTAAATCCTAATGTGAACTGATGGTGCTATACAAAACAATCCTCTCTTGAAATTCCAGTAGCAGCTCAGTTGTGTTCAGCTTGGAACTGGCAACCTGCATTATTCTGGTTTAGATACAGGAACCTGTCACATGCTGCTTTTTGTTGCCTTTTAAAAAGAGTTAATATTTTGCTAATATGTTTATCTTTGCATAGCATTACTGTCTATGTGCAGGAAAGAAAGAAGCAGCTGTTGCAAGCCTAACCCTTACTCATTAATCTTTCATCATCTTGGGACTTCCAGCATTGTATTCTGTATTACAGTATCAGCTTTCTATTCGGCAGTGGTATCTGAGAGCAAATTCCTGACAAAACTGCCATTTTCACTTGCCAGGTCCACTTGTACTGAACCTGGACACTGAGGGTCCACACACCCCGTCACCCAGCAGAGGCTGGGGCGTGAGGTACGTGGTATTTCTACCTTACCAAGGCTTGCAGAATCTGTTTGCTGGCAGCTGATTGTTTCAAGGGGAACAGGAGGCCTTCCAGTGCAATATTCCCTTCTGGTAGCACAAGGAGCAATTTCAGCTCCCTTGCATCAAACAGATGTTCCAAGTTCTGCTCTGACTTAACCACTTGGCAAAAATTCTGAACCTTGAAGTGCCCAGGTTACACCCAGAAACTTTCAGATTCAGCAGCAGAGGACTATCTCCTCCTCCTGTTGCAATGGTCTCATAGTTGGCTGATTTTCTTCCCAGCCTCCTTTTGGATGTATGCCCAAATCCACAGATGTGCACAGGAGGTAGATGGCACTAGAGGTGCCCTTAAGCACCTCAGCTGTTACTTCACACTGCCTCCCAGGTGTTATTAGCAGAAAACATGCACTGTAGAAACCACAGTAGGATTCTCTTTATACCATCCTTGTTTTAAATCTGTATGAATTCTCAGGAAACACAGCCAATGGGTATTAGGGAGTCAGACCTCTATGGCTTTCTCTTCCCACCCCCCTCATTAGACTGTATTTTTATAATCATGCAGTAAAGCATGCATTGGTCTTAGAAAGCTGTTTGTAATGTGTCAACTTTATCTGCTGTAGTAAAGTCACCACTCTGGCCAGTAAACACAGTTTTGCCCAGCTGACCAAGCAGCATCATGCACAGCTTGGCTCTGCCTTCTGCCACCTGTCTTTGGGTACTCAGGCCACAGGCACCAGATGGGAAAGACTGCCCTATCTAGCCACACCTATGCTGCAGACAAACTCCATCCAATGCCTCATGGATTGTCTTTAAGCAATTCTGGATGGGTCTGTGTCTGACCCATCACTGTTGCACTGACTGACGTATGAAATAAATACAGTGAGAGCATTTAATTCCTCACATCATGTTCTCATGCTAGGGAAGGAACTGTGGTATTACTGATTAGGTCCCTCACCACCATTACCACATATGCACACATCAGTACAAGTACAGGCTGGACCACATTTAAGAGTAGTGCAAGCTAGTCAGGACAAAAGTTATTCAGTATTTCTTCTTCCAGAAGAAAGCCTGTAGAATTTTTGATCCTTTCATAGTATACTTTACAAATTATTTGTGCAAGCATACATGCAGACCATATACACCAGCATTGTGTGTATTCATACAATTCATATAATATTCATGTAGCACTCATATCAACAGAATTAAGAACAAGACTGAACTCATAAAATGGATAACATGGTCCCATCCAGAGGTTAATATCTGCACTAACTTTTATTTGGTTTACTCATGTCCTCCATGCCATTTTTCCTTTTGGTCATCAGCCTCATGAGAATCAAAGGGCATTCTTAGGTAGCACAGTAAATGCAAACTAATGTTCACACTGAAAAGTGAATAGAAAAAAAAAAAGCACCAATTCCTTGTTATTATTTGTACAAGGTGTGTTACTCCTGTTTACCTCATGTGCCTTTAATAGGTTGCCTTCATACTCCCTTCACAGAGTTACAAATTCTCATATTAAACACGGAAGCTCCTGACAGCTCTCTCTTTCCTAGGGCAAGATTGCTCAACTAACAATAACTAAGATACCTTTTGACAAGTGCAGCTAAGAGCCAGCAAAGCTTAGTCAATCTGCATCAGTCTGTCTTGGCACCTTTCTTTCAGTTTCATATCTAAACACTGGATGCCAAAGTGTCTTGCAACGATTATAGAAAACTATAAAAAGGGAAATGAATGCAAAAAAGCAGAAATCATATTAATCAGTTAAAGGAAAATACTTTTCCAACTACAATTGTGGCTGAAACCCATAAATTAGATGACTGGAGTAATAAGACATGTGAAATGGCTTTTAAGTCCACTACCAGCTCCATGCAATAAATTTCAAATGACATCCAGGCTTTTAGTGGAGGGAATGATTTATTGCAGTCTGCAGGAAGAGAGCTTTCATGGATTATCTCTAAAGTGGCAAAACTCTATTCTGAATTTTTCAAAATTAGTGCAGCTCAGTGAATGTCACTGACAAGCAAATCCAAAAGCACTTTAACAGAAAACTGTAAGAAAAATAGCAAACATACTTTAGAACATGCACAGATTTTTTTCTAAAGGAACTACATCTTGTCTTTTCCTAAGCCAAAAAAACCCCAAACCTAACAAGAGTATAGCACTTGCTGCATGTGTTGTTCACCTAGGTTTCCTATAAGCAGAGGTATTTCACAAATGAACTTTCTAAGGCCTTTTCTAAGGCTTTTGATGCTAGAAGTCTTCAAAATAATTCGGCAAATAGCACAAGTTTCTTCCTGAACCTATAAACCTAGGTATACTCTTTCTTCTTTGTTTAGCCATTAGGAAATGTGAGTGGAGTACTGACCACAGAAATGCTCTCCAAAGGCAGCCCAGAGCCTACAGTGTTCTGTTTCCTTTGAGCATGCAGAAAGAGACTTATTTCCTCTCTGCTGGTAAATGTAACCAAAGAAAACGTGTCTCCACTGGAATCATGGAGTACCGTAACATCAGTGTACCAGAGCTGTGATGCTCACTGCAGGGCTCCTGAATTGCACCTGACTACCAGAGTGTTGCACAGCGTGCTGGCTCTGCTTCCCCTGGGGTGAAGATGGCTGGTAGGAGCCCTGGGATTTTGTCACAACTACATCCCCTGGTACACTCTCGCTCAGCACTAAAAGTAACGGTGTGTAAGGAGAGGATGTTACAGGAGACAGGCACAATCCTCTTCAAGAGGCAGAGATGTACCTTGGCTAAAAGCTGTTAGACACAGTCCCCTAATTTTGATTGTTTTGCAGGCTAGTGATAGTAAATAATTCTGGTAGTTCTCAATACATGGAACACTGAATTTGCGTACCAGTTAAAACTAGGGTATGTATGTGTAAAGTAATGGAAACGTTACATAAGGAAAACATCTTACACTTTCCTGACACCTTTCACCCAGACTAGTTCTAAAATATTTTATGAACTAAGCAGAGATCTAATTTCACTGGCATTCAGAGTAGAAAGTGAAGATCTATGCTTTATTCAATTTGTTTATATAGAAAACCTACTGTGGTGTGATTTAGTCTCCCAGGAGAGAAAGCAAGACAATACACCAAGACTAACAGCTCTGCTTTTACATGACTGTTAATGATGCTTTGGTTTTCATTAGTGTCTTTCCTTCTGAAGACTAACCATTAGCTTTTTAAAGCGTGAATTCAGCACTGACCTGGATTAAGAGTGGTATTTCACTGACTCCACAGTACTTGCAGATGTGACATTTCTCCTGCAAATAACCTATCCAAAATCTGCAATTTAGTTTATGGGGATTTCTGGAAGCAATAAGGGATTCATGCAAACATTTTTTAAAATGAAGTCCATCCTAACTTGAGACATAACCGACATTATAACACAGCTGGACAAAATTTATTCACAACTTTACTATCCAACCAATTTTCATGTACTGGTGGCGTTTTTGTGTTCTGGATTTTGTTTGATTTTGTTTTGGGTTTTTGGTTGGTTTGGTTTTTTTTGGCGGGAGGTAAAGTATGAGTTGAACAGAGCACCTTTTATGAAGCTAGTCACAGACATGATCTTAGTCTTGTAGACAGAGAGACTGAAGCATAACCCAGTGAAAGTACTGACTTTAGAGTTGCTGGCAGGCCAATGACAAAGCCCAAAACATAACTCCAGTTTTCACACAAGTGCTTTGAACAATCAGATACACTGCAGATAGCACAGATTATAAAGTATGCAATGTTTTTGCATTTATTATATATATTTTAAAACTTATCCCTACCTGTGTTCAAGCAAAGCCAGACACGCACTTCATTCTTGGCTTAGGGCATCCAGACACATACTAAACGTAAGTCTTACTCCACACTCCATGTAACACAAGCCACAAAAATACACTGAAATCTTTTAGTGATGACAACTACTCTTCTTCATCACGTATAGATGAAATTCACAAGAAATCTGTTTTGCTGCCATCACGTAATAACTGTGTAATTTCCCAAATGCTCACAGTCAGAATTACGGGACTTAGTGCGTCAAAAATCAGCTCCTACCTACTTTTTCGTAGACACAAGAAAGAAGGCATTTGCTCTGACTAAGCAAGTGTCATTCTGTGATGAGCCCAACTGAACATCTAATACAAAACATCTCTTACAGGGTTTTAAGTGTTAAATTACAAATATTCACAAGAGGAAAAAATGGAGTACATTATCGATGAACACATAAGCACGCTGCTACTGTTCAAATATTTTAAGTAAATTACAGGCTGGGTATCCAGCACTTTCCAGATTTTGATCATGTGTATATCCTATATTTTAGGCATCATAGAGAAATCATGTTTCAAATAGTGGCAAAGTGATGATAAATGACAGAGCACTTAGCAGTATTGTGGCACAAAAAAGTTTGTCTTATTTTATGGAAAATAAATGGAGAAAAATAACTTTGATATTCTTTTCCCATGTCTTAAAAAATCCGTGAATTTCAAGAAATGGCACAAAGAAAACAAACTCACATCAATTATTTATATATTCAAATGGAAATGCATGCAGAAGGCTTTCCTTCTGACCTGTGTATAGAGATTCGTTTGCAGCTATTACTTCTGTAGAATTCTACACCAGTTTAATCCTCCAAACCAAAATTCTCTACCTATAGACTGACTTTATGGATGGGACCATGTCTAGAGAAGCTTTACAGTAAGCAGATAACAGAAGGCTCTCGCCTTACATGTCTAACTCCCTTTTTCATTAGTGGGCAATGTGCCTGCACAGACAGGAAAATTTATCTCAAAGTCTGTGATAAATCAGTCAGATTTGATCTGCTCTATGTAAAATACACAGCCAACACTGATTAAATGAGCAGTGGAGTGCTCTTTCAATAGTGCATCAATGCTTTTCAGCACATAGGCATAGACAGAGAGCTCAGAATTATAAGTGAAGGAGAATCATGACTTATGCTTTCAGTCATTGGAAGAATTCACTGTAAAATATGAATAAAGTAATGTGGCTTCCTTTCCCATTCCTTTTCCACACGTCCATTAACGTATTTCCCTGATCATTCATATTATATGAAACAATTTGGGGTGCAAGGAGTTTTATGCACACTGCTGTGTCATCTTGAAACACTCCATAATAGGGCTTGGACAGCAGTTCTGTACCATGACACATTTTTAACAAAATACTTTTTAAAAGTGCAGTTCTAATCCTCAGCCATTATCTCTCCCTCCTTCATTTCCCTCTACCCTTCTGTCCTCACTAAGGAAAGCAAAAAGTCATCAATAAAGGCTGACCAAATACATTTTCTTAAAAGACAAATCACAAAAATCAAGAACTGTCTGGTTTAAACCTACAGTAGTGATCCAAGACAACCACAATTCATATATCTTACAACCCAAACATCAGAAGCAATGCCTTTTCTCTACAAGCAAATCTACAGAGAACTTTGCCTACAAGGTCTCTGGCAGATCTAATTCAGAAAAACCAATTTTTCTAGCTCTCTTCTGGATTCCCTCTCAACCTGCCAGTCTCATCACAGTATTAAGTGACACATTTGGTATAAGCAAGCTCCCACGAGCCCTCGTCAGCACAAGACCTCTCTGTTCAGGATGCCAAGGCAAGTCCTGCAGCCTCAGCTGCAGCTTGAGGCTCTGAGATTCAGGGGATTCCTCTTTCCTCATGTTGTTGAAACTCAAGATCGAAGGGAAAGGAATCAAAAAGGAAAATGTCAAGCAAATTTGACAGAAAAATGATGCTTTCAGAATTCTTTCTAAAGTTGCATGCAGCAGATGAGTTCCCACACATAGCAAAACCATAGGAAAGCCTCACCAAGACAAAGAGGTTCACTTGGCATGTTCAGGAAAATGTATCAGGTCCACTGCCAACACAGAGACTTGGTGTGTACTGGGGTACCAGTGGACTGAGAGGATTCATAGATTTCAGAGACATGGCCCTTGTCATCCTGCTTGACACAGACGCTCTGTGCATCACTTTACCCACAGATTCCCTTACTGCCACTTTGTAAGTTTCCAAATTTGGTCTTGCAGCTCACGCTGCATGAGCACCTGTTAACAAACATGTCAGATAGAGACACTGCAAGCACAAACCCTTGCCAGAGTTTCAAGAGCCCCAGAACAAAGAGAAAGTATTATCTGGCATCTGCCAGCCCCTTGGAAACCTGTCTTTAATAAGAGAAACTCTTAAGTAAAACAGTCTTTTCTACTAAGAAGCAGAACATGGAAATCAATCCCAAAATCTGGAGGCAGAGACGAATTAAATACTGTACTTTAATTTGTCCTTTGCTGAAGGATGGCCCTACATAATTTAAGGGTTCTCCTCAGTCAGGACTCCCAAGACAACTGCAGAAAAGGATCTTAATTCCTCAGACTTTTCCCCTTCTTTGAGGTGATTCTCCTTTCACAACAGGATTGCTGTTGAGTGCTTCCAGAGACTCTCTGTATTGATGGTTCATTCAAGGCACTGATGCCTGTCTTAAGCTCCTGAGATCCTGCCTGTCACAGTATCTGTATCATAAGAACCTCTCTCAAATGCCACCACAGAGGTCCCAACCACACCTAACCCTCTGTGGACTGTACTCAGACAAAATCTCCTCCTAGAATGGAGATTAGTACCATTTACAGACTCATTATGGAAAGTTTTATTCCAGAAAGAGTCATTATAAAATTCTAAAGGAACAAACTATGGATGACGCTTGTTACTAGTGCTAAAGACAAGCAAAAGTTGGCAAACCAGCCTGAGACAAAAGTTTGGATTGGAATGACTGGATACTATTCTGAGACTACTCAAAACACAGATATTTAGCTCCTCAGCAACAAGGGAAAATCCATAAGAAAGTCAGGAAAGTGCAAAAGAAAGGAGAAAAAAAAAAAGTAAGTGTGAGGAAAATGAACCATTTTGCAAAGTATGGCTGGAAGAAAAGGTGTGAAATTGAGAGGGAGAAGACTAGAATCAGGACAAATAAACTAATGTCCTGACACTCGGGTCTATTCATTGCAGAATAATCTCTCTGAGGAACTGAAGCAAAACCTCATTACCTGTAATGCTTTTGCTCAGATACCACTGTAATGAGTTCATTAACACTAGAACATCAAAACCTAAACTGAACCAAATCCTTGATAATGTAATGCAAGAGGAAAACATCGCACAGACAGAACAATGCTTCCATTTCTATCACTGTAACAAGCCCTGAATGACTGTGTTCATGTCCTAGTTTAGTTTACAATGTTCTGTGAGGAAGGGAAAGAAAAAAAGGGGGATGGAAATGGAAAGAAAAAGGTTTAGGTAGAAGAAATCATGTCACAGAAAGAACGAATAACCTTATTTTCCATTTGTAAATTAAAAACATTTATTAAACTGAAAACCTTTTGAAGCATTGATATGAACACCAAGTACTACTCAGCAAAGGGACATTTTGCTTGCACTTGCCAAGTATCTGATTTCTTACAGAGAATATCCAGTTTCCACTGAAAACAAAGGGATGCTCATACATTAATTCCAATGGAAATTTGGATAAGGCCCTTGAATAAAATAGGAATAAACAGTTATTTTGACAATCTTGAGAAACTGGAGGGAATGATTTAAAAAACCACACACAAAAAAAAAAAAAAAAAAAAAAAAAAAAAAAAA
>VZSE01010635.1:1008808-1107027 GCA_013398275.1 Promerops cafer | reverse complement strand
CACAAACCACAAAAAAACCCCAGATTGCTTTTATTTCCTTGCCCAACTCTTTGCAGTCAAGCAGAAAAGACCCCAAGTTGCACAAAGTTTTGTTCCATTTTCCTTATTCTGCCTAAAGACTCTTTGACCTCCAAACCCTGAACAAAAATGATGCATCCCAAAGAAAGAAAATCCTATAGAGCTATGCATGGTACTTCACACAATAAAACTCCATGGATAAAAATAGCACTAAATTAAAGGGATAGCAAGCACCTTTACATTCATATATTACACTTACTGAGTGATATGTGCCAGAAGATCCTATATATTGATTCATTCCATGAAGAATGCACAGGCTTAAAGGTAAACCACATTTGACATGTTGATTCAAACAGTGCATTTGAAGAATGGCGTGCCAGACACAGCTCTCAGTGAAATTCATGAAAATATTATAGAAAGGTTTGGCATTAAAGGGACCTTGAAAATCATTCCGTTCCAACCCCCCTGCCATGGGCAGGACACCTTCCGCTAGACCAGGTTGCTCAAAGCCCCATCCAACCAGACCTTGAACACATTCAGAGATGGGACATCCACAGCTTCTCAGGGCAACCTGTTCCAGTGTCTCACCATCCTCATAGTGAAGAGTCTCTTGCTAATATCTAATCTAAAACTACCCTCTTTCAGTTTAAAACCATGCTTCTTGATCTGTCACTAGACTTTGGTAAATAATCCCTCTCCAGCTCCCTTCTGGGCACTTGTAGGAACCAATATTGTAAGGCTGCTCTAAGGTCTCCTCGGAAATTTTTTCTTCCTCTTTTTTTTCTTCTCCAGGCTGAACCATCCCAGCTCCCTCAGTCTGTCCTCACAGCAGAGGTGCTCCAGCCCAGTCTTCAGAGAAGAAACAGCTGTTTCAGAGTAACAGACCTGCTCTACACCACACGGCACAGAATCCTCAAGCACTCAGCTGAATCGGAAGCAAGACAAAAATTGAATCCTGACTACAGATAGACACAACAATAGTAGTGTTAATGTCAGATAATACCTCAGTAGATGGTCCTGCCTTCTCTTTTAGTTCTTCTTGCAACCCACAGTCACCTGCCATTACCTGCTTGTGGCACATACACAAGCTCTTTCACTATCAGGCAGCTGCAATCACCAATGGTCAACCCTTAAAGCTGAATGAACACCAGGACAAACACCCACACTACACAAGCTTAGACACTATTTTAGCTATCAAACTGCAAAGGTAATAACGATATAGAAGCAACTGCATGGACTTCCTGAGTCTTTTGGAGTCTTCTTTCTCTGAAGAGCTTTGTTCAGCTGGAGTCTTATACAAACATACAGGACAAAAGGGAATGGAGTTTGTCCCAAAGAAGTTCCATTTTAAAGAAACAAACAAACAAACCCCGAGCAACACAGAGAAAGAGGAACCTGGAAGTATGAGGGAAGAGTTCAGGGCACCAGGAAACTAGCAGCTGACAAGTTGGCTAGCTCAATTTTAATGTTTTTGTTTCTTTGTTTGTTTAGTTTTAATGGGCATAAACAAAAAGGAAAGTATGAAGCCATGGATATGTATGTGAAGAACTCTTCCTAAAAGGCATAGTGTGGAAGGAAACATGGACATTTAATCAATCTTTAATGTGAAGGATGCAGAAGCTGACACTGTGGGCTTTTCTTTTTGCATAGAAAAGCAAAAGTTTTACTTTAGCAAATAAGAGATGGTTAAAAAACTGGCAGAAGCACCTTGGGAATGAAGACTAAACTTACATACAGTAGGAAAAGGAGAAACAGATGAAAGACAGAGAAAGGAATAACTTGGATATAAAAATACAGGGTAGCAAGGTGATTTTTAAAATCAACATTATGAACTTAGGTGTATTATATTTTTAGATTGTTTTCTTGCATATTATATTTTATTATATATATTCTAAATTTGTAATTAACTTATAAGAACTGAATCAGAAAGTTTTAATTCAACAACTACACTGAAAAAAAGAAAGCACATTGTTGCATGTATTTATGTTTCCTTTATTATGAAAAATTTTACAACCTTTTTTGTAACTCTGATTTTCTATACTGAATATTTTCCATGACTGACAGAGAAATGGGAGCTGAAGGGGAACAGGTGTTTCTGTTTCCAGCATTCCCCCAAAATCCTCACCTATTTGCATATTATAGCAAAAGTGTTCCCATCTCCACAGGAACAAATGTACTTTAAGAACTCTTCTTGGAAATCCATGCCTGATTTTTTGTTTGTTTAAGCAACATGAGGAATGAGCAGAAGCAGCTCCAGTTTCTTTAATGAATAAGGTCCTTCATTCATGTTTTTCATGGTACAATATATGGAACTTTAAAAGTTTCAGTCAATAGCTTGGTCAAGCAACCAAATCTGAACTCTGATATTAACAATTCAACCTTCTGAAACTAATGAGTCATATTATACCTTGCAGAAATAGTGGTTTGCTTCCCCCCAAAATGTAATCTGAGGCTGTTTAAGTCATTTGAAATCAAAGAGCATAAATAAATGCATTTGAGTTTTTAGAAAATAGACACTGCACAACATAACAGGCTTAGCATATTTTAGATAATTGAGCTGTTCCATGGCTACTATTGTGCCCTCACACTACACTGTGCCTGTAAACACAGTTTTGGCACCTAAAGGAAGGAACATGTGGGACAAAGGTGTAGAAAAGGTAGCTTGAATAATCTGTGGTCAAGTTAGAACTATTGTAACAGGAAAGTTTGTCCAGCACATTTTGGTGCAAGTTGGAACAATCTTCATGCTTTTGTACTTTACAAGTGGGATTACATACAAGTTGAGTACCAGTATTTTCATTAAAAACACTCAAATTAGGCAACAACAAGAATTTTTACAAGCTTGTTCCAATTTCAGTAGGATGCTTTGTATTTTAAATTTTAAAAATGTGATAAAAGCTAAAAACAATCAAGTAAATTATTTTTCATCAGTTTTTAGTCTTACAAACACTTAAAGTTTCCTGAAAAATAAATGGAAGGTTTAAGTTCTTGTCAAATAACTATATTCAAAACATCATAGATTCAGTCATTCTAAAGTTCAGCTGACGAACATAAAACCGGTTCAATCAAGTTTAAATTCCCTCCCCAAATTTGGTAACAGCCACAGCCAACAAACAAACAAAGTTATTCAAATAGCTATGCAAGTCCAAAACATTCTGAATGAACAACAGCCTTCACCCGCTTTGCAGAGATCATCCCATTTACAGTATTTCTCCTTTGTTTCTGAATCTGATTATCTCCATATACTTGTATCAGATTAAAAATGGTGTAACAAACACCACAGTCAAAACAACAGTCTGACTCAGATGACTCTTTCTCTGGTCTGAATGGTTTCAGTGGGCTTTCTAAAATAAATAAAGAATGAGATCATATTTTCCTTTACACTACTTACGTTGGACACTCTACAAGAGACAAACTGTTTTTATACCAACAGAAAAAGAATTAAGATTATATTTTGATAAAAATTTTAGTTAAATTTATGTCTACTGATACATGTTGAAAAAGAGAGGGTAAGAGTGGTAAGCTGACTTTTATCTTGTTCAGTTCGGCCACTGTATAAGCATATTTATTTTCTACAGGCAGGTTCTGTGTCTTGTGTCCTATTGCTTAAGAAGTTTAGCATTTAGGTGGCCAAAAACTGCTGCCCTTAAGAAATTATTTGGGGCCATACATCACCTTGAGTACCAGTTTTTAGAAGCAAAATGTCCATGCCACAGAAAGGAGCTACATGATGGCACAGCTACTGTCAGCAGTAGAAAGGTTACCAAGCTGGGAGTATGCCATGGATTGTGACCCACAGCGTTTCTGGCTACACTGTTAAATGTAGCCAGTGCCAAGTCAGATTCCTTCTTCATGCACAGGACTGTACACAGGTACAGGCATTAGATCATCTCACCAGGTAAAAAGGAGTCACCATCCCATGAGTCCTCATTTTTTGCTTCGAGCCCCTGAAAACAGCTGTGGGCACGTCCAGTATCCTAATGGCTTCTGATGTCAAACATATGGGAATAATGCAGTCAAATCCACATCAAAAACTGAGAGGACCCAGATGTTCTGGGGTCCCCCAGGGAGCCTCAAAGTTCAGTCATTTATAAACTTCCCATACCAAGATATTTTTCACAAGAGAAATCTGCTCAGATGAAGATGCCTGAATGATTGTTTGTGGAAGGCCAGAACTACAGCTGCCACACACAGGGGTAGGCACACCAACTGCAAATAATAAAAGGGATATCTGACCCAGCAAGTGTGGTAAGAGCAGATATTTAGGGTCATCAGCACTCAGCAGCACCATTCACACACAAAGCAGCTGACTTATGACATCCAAATGAATATATTCACAACTCATAACAGCACGCCATTCATTCTTCTGAACTAGAGAATGATATTCAAAAAAGCTCAGATCCTTCTCCCATACTCAGTTGGAGACCATGAATTATTTAATTTCTTGGTTGCCTTTGTGTGTGTAGCAGGGGGACCTAGTTTTCTTTTGGCTTGACAGTTATATCATGTTGTATTTTTCTCTTCGAAAGCCTTCATGCAGCTTTTGATGTGAAAGCTTAGCTTTCTGTAGACAACTGCTATTTCAAATTAAAAGCTGCATGAGTTGTTGACAATATAAGACTTTATATTTAATTCTCCCTTCATTGTTCACAAAACGTCTATTTCTATCGTTCATTCCATGTTACTTCATAGAGAAGATTACTATTGCAGCATACACCCATCAAAGCCATCTTTCTCATCAACAAAACGTTGTTTGTAGCAGCCACACATCAATGAAATTTCTTCAAGACTGTGACTGTTGCTTTTTCATAATTGTATTTTCTAATCCCCCTTTACACACGAGAGCTCAATTCACTTCCTGGTACAATGCATTAGCATCCTCTTCAAATCCATTAGCAGTACCACAAGACTCACAGCATCTCTCCCTCTTCATAATAGTATGTTATTAAGTTGCCATACAGCAGGCTGAAGACTATGAATATTTTAAGTCCCCTGTATGTACCAAAGCAGAGAAATCAATCCTAGTCTTTTACCATATTGGCAATATTCTAAGACACACTTATGGAATTCATTAAACTTGTGTTTCTGGCACAAAAATTATATGGTATATTTAAAAAAGAGATTTAATACTTAGTATGATGGCAACAGCATAATATCTCTGGTCATTTTCAGCCCATAACACTCAATAGTGGGTGACCACAGTCTACCACACAGCTAAGCCAGGCCCAATATTCCAAACACGTTCAGTAAAGCAAAACAAATTAATTTAATGAGCTGCTGTTAGGAATATTAGGTGTAAATGATATTATCAAAACAACTAGTAAGATGTTTCAAAATGTTTCATAGAGTCTATAAGTGAGTTGACATACTACAGACCCTTTGTGTTTTGTTTTGTCCCATTCTCAAAAAAAATAACATTTGTTTTGAAGCATTTGAGGCATTTTTCTGAAGCAATTGTCATATGTTCATACTAAAACTCATTTAGCCTTTTTGAGTTAATGGTAAAGTCTGCAGTTGCAATGAATAGGGCAAAAAACATGGATTACCCTGATTTGCACCCTTTGCCAGCACAGGTCCAAAACCTGATGTCTAGCACAAGGGCAGCAGATGCAGTTAATTAATTCCCAGCTCTCACAGGCTCCACCAGCAACAAATTTCTGAACTTTTTCAAAGGCATCAGCAAAAAAGAGCCCTCTTCTAGAGATTTCCCATGCCAGAAATCCAGGTGGGTTCACATATGGGTTTTGAAATTCCTTGGGTGGCATATGGAGCCTCTATGTTTCAATCTAAGAGCTCTGATTCAACAAAAAAAACCCCATGCAACAGCAGCCAGCTCTTAATGTTATTCTGATGCATATCCCTGCAATGATTTTTGAGGCTTTTTGCTTACAAGTAATCAATTTCCCAGTGCAAAGAGTGCTGGTGGAGCCAGAATAGGGTATGTGGGCATAAAGCAGCACAGGAACTCATGCCACAGCATAGATTTGCCCCCTCATTTTATCTTCTCCACTCCAACCCAAGGCTTATTTCATTTCACCAGCTTTTCCAGCATAGGCTAACCTTTATTTTTTATTCATTCTTCTACTACTTTCACTATTTCACATGCCACATTTTGCCATTTTCCTGCTACACCCAGGAAATTCTTCTAAAAGCTTAAAACAATGGTGAAGAAAACCCCCAACCAGTAAGTAGTTCTATACAAAAAGGTTTATGCAAGATAACTTCCACTCTCAGACACAGAAACATTTTTTCAGAGTGGTGGTCTTTTCTTCTCAAGCTGACATACTTGAAGCAAATTAAGGGTGAGCAATTTGCCATCATTAGACCATTTTCCTCTGGCTGAACTTAAACCCTTCAGATTTCCAGCAGTTTGCAATACCCATTAAGCTACAGTTATGGGTCTGGCATGCCTTAGGTTCCTGCAAAACAGCAATGCTCTGATGCAGAAGATGACTGTTACCAAAACAGATGCTGACATACCAAAATCAGCAGGAATTCCTCAGCTAAGAATAGCCAAGTGCTCTCTCATAGGAAAACTACCTTTCTTGAGCAGTCTGTATCCTTCTTAGGACTACAACTATGTAGAGAGCTCAAAAAACAAATAGGATGAGTTATTTGTTCATTCATTCATATTATTTAGACACTAAAGTCATCTACATCATATCTGAAATTATATCAGTAGTTGCATCTGATACAAAAGTAAGGACTTTTGTAGCACTGTGTGAAGGTTCTGTCCTATCATCAGCAATTTGCAGACTACCAGTCAGGAAAATTAGCCATGGGCCAAAGACATAAACCACTGAACAAATAACCAGAATAGAAATATGATGTCAGGATTTAGGGGATGGAGTCACTCTTTCATTACATTTGAATTAATTTCCCCAAATTATGAGAGTACTGGATGCAAAGGGTTTCTATTTATCACCTCTAATTTACTATTACAAATTGCACATTCAGTGGTGTCTGCTGAGAAAAAGAGAGCATGCAAGCAAGTAATCAGCAGTGCAGTTCCCAATAATCAGCCAGATCAGCCCCCATCAAAGTATAGAATGTAAAGCTACTCATCAAATTCCATGCTTTCCTCCCATTTCTCTTCTGCAGGGCCTGGGTGAGACACCAGCCACAGCATGAGACAGTAATCTCACTAGTTAGCATTAACAATGATAAATATGCAAAAAAAAACCCCTCTTTCTCCTCTTGTCAGTAAAAGGCAGACAGAATTCAAAGATATTCCTGTTATTAAAGCTATAACATATTACAAAAGAGTGAAACAGGAGAAGAGTTGGAAGCAGCACGGAGCAATCCAGTGGTGACTTGCAGTGGAAGTTATCAAAGCTGCATAGCAGGTGAACCAGTTACCCAAATTGGCTAACTGAGTTTGGTCAGAGAAAAACCCCTCTTTATATCCAGGTACTGCAAGGATTCATAAATAATTTGGTAAAGCACAAGCGCCTGGTGGAGTACACACTGCCTTTCCAGCCTTTGTGTGTTTACTCAGCATGCTGCCTTATTTGCTTTCACATGTAGGCATGTTTTGATCTCAGGAGAGCAGTTGCTACTTTTGTAGCTTTAAAATGTTTTGTGACTTTTACTGACAAAGATAATGCGTGTTGTGCGAAAAAGATTCACTTAATGGGGTTGATAAGCTACAGACCAGCTCTGCCATAATTCATAACTTGCAGTGGTTTGGAAAGAATCAAGACAATCACCCTAGAACTGAGTTTGGTCTGTAGAACTTCATGACAGTCTGTCTTTCACAATGTTGCAGTATCATGAATACTGGAGTCCTTTCCTCTGAGAACACAACCCTCTCTATTAACATTGGCTAACGAAGCATTTCTTCATTGCAATAAGACTGAGAAATAGGTCACCATTATACAAAGAGGGAAAAGTGAGGCCCGAAAGGGTCCGTCAGCATTTTAAGCATAAAAGAAGAAATACTTTACAGAGAAGGTCAGTAGAGTGACTCTCATTTACTAAGTTTACTGAATCACCCCATTATCCCTAGATAGATTTTTCACACCTAGCTGACCAGATGCCTCTGACAGAGTACCACCATGCATTCACTTTTCAGCTGCACAGTACCTGCATAACAAACCTCACCAGTGGAACAACTGTTTGGGTGCTTCACGTGCCCAAAAAATCTGACACATTCAGGGTGTATCACGTGCACTTGTGTGCGTCTGTGCAACTTCAGATCCAGAGGTATCTCTGGCACACTAGGCAGCATAAATTTTTAAGTGTTCAGCATGACACCTTCAGAATTTTCAATCTTATAGCTAGAGCAGCAGATTCAAGATGCAGAGAAAGCTCTGCCCTGATTTAATTGCTTACTCACTATCTGGCCACTTTCATGTCCTTTCCACTCGCTCCTCTTCTGGCCTTTTCTTTTTCTACTATGAGCTCCATGAAGCAGGAACTGCCTGTTTGTTTGGGTTCCTGACATGCAGACCAAGGAAATGCATGGCTCATCTGAGCATTTACTGAGCTGCCTTCTGATGCAAATCAATAGTAGGAATGAAGTACAAAGCTGACAGAAATCACTTTGTCTAGTGATTGCCTAACAGGACTCAGGTATCTGCCTCATTCTCGTCACAAGTTACACAAGACTCTCAAATGCCTATGTGCAGGTGTCATGGGCTGTTTCAGATGTCAAACAAAGTGATGTTTGTAGGCATCACACAGAATCCTACCTACCTCTCCCAGGTAGCATGGCCATCCCACCCAGTGCTGTGTTTCACAGACCCATGCAGGTGGCTCAGATACCCTTGGACATCACCGTTCTTGGCTTGGCAATAGAGGCTGCTGGAATATTGCCATTCAGGTACATCAGAAGAACATGAGAGAGACCCTTCAGAATCCTTTCTAGTAGTGTGCTAATAACTTATTTTCTCTTGTTTTCCTTACTTGGGATGCAAGACAAATAGCATTTAATTAACTCTATACTGTAAATCATTACTGAAACCTTACTTGTTAAGTCTTTTGAGAGAGAAATGAACCAGGTAAACATTAGTGTCACTATTTCCTCCAGGTCTTATTTTCAGTAGACCATGGCTTGGTAAACAAGAACTTTTGTATCTATTCTGACTCTTTCAAAACACAAAGGCAGACATTGAGGTCCAGATCTTTTGAAAGTATTTAGACATCCAACCACTCTGTGTTCCACGCTCTGGAAGTCTCAGGCCCCCTTGAAGTTGTGGTTATTGATCACCCATTGTGCTGACAAATGATTTGTAGACATGTGCTGCAAGTCAGATCAGGGTTAAAAATAAACACTCCCTTTCAGAGGACAACTTAAACCAGCTCACTGAACAGATTAACAGTGCATGGCCAGACAAATAGCTGTATCAGCACAACTGACAGTGCAGGAGGCTGTGGTTGGGGGGTGGGACTGAGCAACTGCAGCTGGTATGCCTCAAGTTTGAATTTCCTCTTCAAGGTACGTAAGCTTTTAGCATACCTGAAAAAGTCTGGCTCCTGATTCTTTACAAAAATGTGCAGGTCTTTTTCAAGTGAATTAGCAAATTACGGAACCAAAGAAAACTGCTCAGAGCGTGATTGCAGCAAATAGCATGAATGCATTAACATGGTATTTCCAATGAAAAGGAACACCCTGATTAACAGCATTCTGCGTGAATCATATGAGTCTGGTAAAAGGTAAATTAATAAAATTAAGTCTTGTGTTCTTTTCCCTCTCTCCCTCTTATTTCTTTGTAATTCTCACATAAAATATAAAACCAAGTAGGTAGGAAATACTGAAAATGAAAAAGGTTAATCTTACAAAATAGGTGAAATTTCTGGAAGGTTATCATCCTTTTGGAAATACTAAAGAACATAAACTTTCAAGGAAGTACAACCGCCTTCCTGTGCCCTTTGAACTCAATTGAACTTAAATGAGTGTAACTATGAAGATACAATATTGGAGGATTAGTTTTCCACAGGTTCATTTATTAGCAGCATGCTGCAGTTATCAACAAGGTGAATCAATAAGCATGAAGTACACGGGGCTGCCTATGTCTGACTAATACAGAACAAGTTCTCTTGCACTCGGAGCCAAGGAATGCCATGCTGTTGCGCGGGTCTTCAACTCAATGTCCTACATCAGTGCCAAAAACATCCACTCCTTGCAAAATGGATGACTTATTCAAAACCAGTCTGTTAACAGGCGAATTCCTGTGTTAGAGGGGGGAGTTTTCAAAGCAGAGCTAAGGATTCCATGCCTTTGCCAACAAACACTGTAGCAAGTGGGAATTTATCTCGTTAATTTCGGTGGCTTTGTTTCAAGTCCTTAATGATGAGAGGACTTATCCTATCTTCAGTTAAGATACACGTCACTTTAATCATCATGATCTGGCTAAACAGTAAGAGCAATAATGCGTTAGTAGTGTAGTAGCTCACCCACTCTTTTCACACCAGCAACAAGAGACATTTTTACTTATCCAGAATGCCACCACAAAATATTCTCCAGAAACTGCCATGCACATGGGATTTGATCTTAGAAGTGGTCCTAAAGGAACAGCAGCAGTGACATTCAATAATTACTTTGTACTTCAGTCACACTCCAGTAATGCTTAAAACAAGGCAAGTCTAGCCCAGCACCCATTTCAATATTTGTACAACTGTGTACAGTGTACTAATTTTCCCTTAGCTCTGGTCTTGTACACTGTATTGTAGTGAGGCATTCATCCTCACAGTGCTTTCATTTACAGGTCTTCCACAACCTGGAAGGCCACCCCAAGACACAAACACCACCCCCAGCTCGTGTGAGGTTTTCCTTGCAGTCCAGCTACAGTGAGGGAAGGTAGGACAGGCACAACTGTTTATGTTCTAGGGAGAAGGGCTAAGCAAAAGCACAGCAGTTTCTCTCTAGAGACCACCAACAGTACACACAAGGAACTGGAATGAAGCAGCACCAGGATCAGGCATTAGGGGAAGAAGCAGAAAGCTCCTTACTGACAGGTAGTCAGTCACTGGAACAGGAACCTCAGCAAATGGGTCATGGCATCAAACCTGCCAGAGTTCAAAGAACATCTGGACATTACTTAGCCAAAAGATAGTCCTGTGAGGAGCAAAGTGTTGAACTCAATGATCCTTATGTGTTCTTTCCAACTTGATATATCCTATGATTCAACGATTAACTCAGGTGTCCTGATGTGACATGTAAGTTTTTTCATTCACTGCAGAAGACAAGCTTCTCTAGGCTAAGTTTAAGCACTGACAACAGACTTAAAGTATCTGATTTTCTCATTAGCCTTTGGTATATGTTAAAATGAAGGAAATAATTATTTACCCCAAAAATATTGGAAAAGGATGCTAAGTGTGTCATAAAATTAGTCCTTTGTTGGTTGCAGCTCCTCCATCCTACTGGAAATATGTACCACAGTCACTGCATGACACAGGTCTATATATACTCCTAGTCCTAAATGTGAGCACTGTTCATTGCAATCACAAACCACAACAAGTTACAAACATTCCCAAGTTGAAGGAGACCTTTCTAAATAATGTTAGCGTCCTTCTTCCAAAGATTAAGTCATGTTCTGTAGTCTTCCCCACAAGTTCATAGGCAGTGGTAGCCAAACATAACCAAAAGTTGACATCACGTTCTTTAAGAGCTTTATCAAATTGAGAAGTCAGTCAGTCCGCCCCTCTCTCTCAGCTTTTATGTTGTGATGTCCTTACATACATTTGCTGAGGCAAAATTCTCACATGTTAAGGTATATATGCACATTCTTGAACCAAACCAAATCAACAGTATCCCCAGCCTAACTAAATCAGCTAACTAAAACCAAATCTCTCAGACTCCTTATTCCTCCTCCTCAATATGTTTTAAATAACATCGGAAAGTGTATTAGATATTTTGAGAAGTGTTTTGGGCATTTTATGAAAGAGGCAAATCACTGAATTTGTACCAAATGTAATTTTACAGCAGATTTCCACAAAAGCCTAGCAAATGTAAAGTTTAACATCAGCCACTTATCATATGTGAGTTACCCTGCTCCCAGAGGATACACTAGAGGAGGCATTGAGGCTAATTAAATATTCACTTGTTTGCAGCATTAAGTTCAAAAGCAGAAAGTTTTCTGGTAACATATTGGCAGTAGACCATGTTAGAGAACTGAATGGATTTTAAACTGCTGTTTCAATGCCCTTGCACTGTAGTTGCCTTACAATAATCAATGCAGAGTTTGGCAAGTCTGTATCATATTAGTTATATTGCAAATGGAACAACTGGCTCTGAAGATTTTTTTTAAATGAGCTTAGAGCATCCCAACAAATATCAGCTCGATCATGAAAAGATGGGACCAAAAAACCAAACAAAAAAACACCCACAAGTATCTTAACCAGAATATCTGTATCAGGACTTCAGAGAGGAAGACTTGGGATACTTACACAAAGCCCATTCAAAGTGTTTGACTATTTTGGTATCTGTTTTACTCTTCTGAGGCACTCTTGCCTAATTGCAGTTTATCCCTTATTACTATTTTTTTGTTTTATTGCATAAATTTCCAATTTCCTCTGAAAAAAAACAAATAAACTGCATACATTTTCAGTATATATATATTTTCATACTTCTAACTTTGACCTTTATTATATATCTAGCAAGTGAGTCACAAAAATATAAACCTGTACTGAGAAAATTTGATAATTAACAAATGGTCTTGACTTCAGTACAGATTAAAGTCAAAATTAAAAAAAAAAAAGCCAAAAGCCTGAAGAAAAATCTCAATAACCAAAAATTTTATTTTTGTTTTTCCCATTTTAACTCTCTTTCAACCTCTGCTGAGATAATGTTTCTATAAGTAAAGCTGGAGCTTTATAGTATGAAAATGTCATTCTGAGACATCTTGACAGTTCAAATCCTTCTCACACACACTGAAAAATTTTCATTTTGAAAAGGCTATCCAATAAGCCTGTTCACACAGCAATGCATAGCTTGTGAGAACAGTCATTTCTGTATGATAAAAATTAATTTTCTTAATCAATGTGGGGGCAAAAAGGTCATATGTGCCAGACTGTCAAACAGAAGGGCATATAAAATGCCCTTCACTTACAGAGGAAGACAGCTCCATAATATCTTGCCAAATCTAGCAGGTATCAATATCTTAAACAAATGTAATCTGGGATGGAGTGTCTATTACCAGCTGCCTGGAAATAAAGGCTTCTCACTCAGACCCCTGTTATTCCCCATGCAATATTTGTCTCGAATTTCTGGCAGAGTAAAGCTTTTTAAATACCCACAGCATCACATATTCTAGACACAGACCTCTCCAGTTTCACTCCTTGCAGATGAGGCTCCTATTGTGTCCGTCACACACCTCACTGCTTTATCTCCCCCAGCTCCAGGGCTGGCAGCACAATGCCATGCTCTGGAATCAGGTGGATGCAGCTGTGTCTGGCACTGGGCTTCCAGGGAGAGCCAGACCCTGTACCAGGGAGCACCAGCCTCCCAACAGCACTCTGCACATGCAGGCAGCCCTGATGAAAAGCAGGCTCTTCCTGGCTGCAGCCCATTTGTGTCACATAATCTGGTGCAGGAGAGCAAGGAAGAAAATGATGGGACAGGGCAAGATCACTTATAGCCATATAAACTGGCATGCAGAGCTTCATGTGCCAGGCCAGGGAAAACCCGTGAGGCCTCTGAATGGCTCCACCAGCCACATGTAAATGTGCAGGGTAGGTGAGGAATGCTACACCTCCCTGCTGCAGATACCTGAGCAGCCAGTGTGAAACGCTCCCGCAGCGTTCCACACGTTCCATCTTCTCCTCTTCTTCGTGTATCCGTGCCCACCAGCTTATTTGCCACTTTCTCAATAACAACACACAGATTCTGACTGCAAGACTTACAAGTTTGGGTTTTGTTTTTTTTTTAAGGTATGAATTTCTATGGAAAAGCTACTGCTTTGACTTTATCGTCATGGTTCAGGCCACTTCACAGACCTGACAAGAAAGTAGAGTCACTTTTTCAATTGATGCATTGAAATTCTATCACTGCAGTGAGCTCATAAATTTTTCCAAAGCCATGCACACAGAAGAGGACAGAAC
Organism: Promerops cafer; assembly: GCA_013398275.1. Taxonomy (NCBI): domain Eukaryota; kingdom Metazoa; phylum Chordata; class Aves; order Passeriformes; family Nectariniidae; genus Promerops; species Promerops cafer. The sequence goes on along the minus strand of VZSE01010635.1, from coordinate 1,092,966 downwards.
CTTTCAGAAAATCATGATCTCCTTAATGGATATAACAAAATACAGCAACTGCAAGCAGCCACAAAGCAAAGTATACGCTCCTTACGGTTTTGCTTATACATCAAACTTACAAAAATTGACATCTAGATGCAAAATATGAGGTTATTGCCAAACAAGGCTTTACATAGTCATGCCTCAATCTAGTTGAGGCGTTTGCACCTATCTCCATCTACATAAACTAGGTGCATGCAACACCCATACATAACTTAGACTGTCCCAGACTTGCAACTACCTACAAAATTCCAGGAAGCAGCACTGTAAACTATAGCTCAGCACGATCAGAAAACAACATGAAAGGACAAATTAAGGAAAGAGATTATTTCTGCTCTACCTGTTTAAATGTTAATAAAGGCTTGTGGTAATGATACTTTCCTGTGTGTTATGATCATGCTTTAAAGAATTTGGAAGCATGCATTCTGGTATACCAAACCTCATCAACAGCATTGATTCTGAAAATGGAGGATAATGCAGCCTCTTCCATGTAGCCAATGTTAAAAATCGTAAAGTACCTTAAAATGTCTGATAAAAAGTATACAGCTCACACATGCTCAGACAGTAGGCTGGTTAATATTTTATGGTTTATCTGATAAAGTTAACAAAAGAATTTAAGTTGGAGTGGAGGCATACACTGAATATTTCATCACCTTCTTAATTGCATAATACAGACAAGACATTTTTTCCCCTTTGGGACAAATAAATGTTAAGTTATTACTGATGGGAATCAGTTTGGCAATTAGGTTAAATCCAGCTGAAACCAACCAGAATCTGAGTGCTGAAAACATCACAGAGCTAAAACATATTCAGCCGACTCTATTAATTTACGTGATGAAGCAGAAATGTTGATAGCAAAGCTTGTGTAACTCAGCAAGCTGAGGTTACATTAACACACAAGAAAACATTGCTTTGTGCTTTTTTCTTATAGTTAATTTGCAGTTTTCAGGAGCTGCTATTCTTTTGCACAGCAGACAATATGATATACCTAAGGCTTTTCATTCCAACTTCTGATTTAAAGGTCTTCAGCTTGTGCTATAGACCTTAGCCTTGAAGCCAAGTGCAAATTAGCTTTAAATCAATGAAGCTGATTAAAGCTTCATTGTGACTGAGCCCTTTAATAGAAGGAGAAGCGGGGGATGGTAAAGACCCACTTGAACATGGCAAAAGAGCTGCCTCTCAACTTGGAACATATGTAATGCTTTTCAGCTCCACTTTACCCTGACAAAACCATGAAGGGTTTAAGGCCATTTACCTGCTGACAGGGTAAAACCGAAGTCCCAATTCAGTGGGAAAGGCCAAGAATCAGATGTTGCTAGGCAAGCCGAAAGTAAAAGGTTGCTTTCAAAAACAGTGGCGGGGGGGAGAAAAGAGTGCAAAGCCAGGAGGTAGACATCAAAAAATCTCTCCACAATTTAACCAAGGAAGAAATTTCCCACCTTCCCTTCTCCTGTAGAAGAATTTTGGGGCTTTGTTTTGTTTTGGTGTGTTTTTTTAATTTATGTTTTATTTTTAATGTACAAGCCGCTATTTAGAGAAGTTAGTGGTAAGCAAGATGTAGTGCTATAAAAGGAATTAGGTCTTTCATGGAGTTCCACACTCAAAACAAGCCACTTGTCTCCAGGGGCTCCCTCTCTCTCAGAATGCAGACAACCTGCCAGATTCACCTTTAGAAAACAGTGACAGTACCAAATGAGAGCAGAGGAAGATCCTTAAGCTGCTTTGAATACCACCGTGGGAATCCACATTATGCAAATTCTGGGATTGCTTTACTTTCTTTCCTTGTCCTATAGTACAGCATAAAAATCTGTAACTTTATCAAAAAAGTTTCTTTCTACATACATGTTTGAGAATCTTCACAAAACATTAAAATATAGAAATAACATCATATTCCAAGATACTGAAATTCACTTCTCCCACCAGAGTAGATAATGCTCAGTGTATTGCTAAATTACACACAGAGCACCAAGATAAATCTCATCACACTATCCTGTTTGAAATCTTAGCCTTGAAGGTGAATTTCTCCTCTGATGGCAACTCAGTCATCCCAAGTCCCTCAAGTTCTTGACTTTTACCTCCAGACGTAAAATAAGAGACAACAATACTGAAATTCCTGAGACTATAAGGTGCTGCAAAGGGGAAAAAAAGATGCATTGCATTGAAAAGTTAAAAATTATAATACAAGTAGCAACAATCATGCTTAAAATAAAAAGCCTTAATATTAAAGAAGAGGATTAACAATATAGCCCAGTGTTTGACAAATGGTTATCTGAGAAAATGAAGAAGTCATGCAAGGAAAGTGGTCCTGGATAGCTTGCTTGGTATACAAAGTTAACCTTTTAAGTTAACTCCACTTACTCTTCGTTGATCTATTATACAATTGCTCTGAGCAGATGCCAATTTAGCTCTAGCACCACACTCTACAACTTCAAGACAATCACAATAAATGATAGTGTGTGATAATAAAATATTAAAAAACCTTTTACAAAGATTCACTCACCCAGAACTCATTTTTTGGAAGATAAATCTCACAGGTAAATTCAGACTCAGGATTAAAAGCTGAGATTCTCTCAGAGCAGAGTTAAACACATGGTCTACCAGTTGTAATACGAGTTCCCTGATGTTATTGCCTGTATTTTTTGTACAGAAGTCCTTAAACTAGATTATCCTCCATTTTCCAGAGTTATGAAAAGTATTTGGGAGCACATAAGCTTTTCATTTGGCTATCACAACTCACTCATGAACTAGCTCTGCTGATTGCTCTGGAGTATGAGTTGATTCAGCAACGTTGATGGGAGACCATTTGTTAGGGCACTTCAGCAGGAAGGCTGAATTCTCGCACTGCCTCACTTCAGGCAAATACAAGAAGCCAGTCTTCAGACTCTCATAACTTGAGTCAAAGCAGCAGATTGCTCTGGGTCTCCACAGCTATACTGTCAAGTTGACTATATTTATCTTTGTTTAAAGCAGGGATTTAAATCTGCACAAAGCCACGCCACAGCAGATTATCTTCCTAAAATCACAGAATGGCTTGGTTTGGAAGGGACCTCAGAGATCATGTATTTATAATCTCCCTGCTGGGGACAGGGACACCTCCCACTAGATCAGGTTGTTCAAAGCTCCATCCAGCCTGGCCTTGAACACTTCCAGGGATGGGGCATCCACAGCTTTTCTGGGCAGCCTGTTCCAGTGCCTCACCACCCTCACAGTAAATTTCTGCTTAATATCTGATCTAGACCTACTCTCTTTCAGTTTGAATCCATTCCCCCTTGTCCTGCCACTACATGCTCTCGTATAAAATCCCTCTCATCTTTCTTGTAGGCTCCCTCCAGGTACTGGAAGGCCACAATTTGGTCACCCCTAAGCCTTCTCTTCTCTGGGCTGAGGAAACCAAATTCTCTCAGCTTTTCCTCATAGAAGAGGTGTTTCATCCCTCTAATTGTCTTGGTGGCCTCCTCTGGACACTCTCCAACAGGTCCATGTCCTTCCTGTGCTGGGACCCCAGAGCCGGATGCAGCTCTGCAGGTGGGGTCTCACCAGAGCAGAGGGGCAGAATCCCCTCCCTCACCCTGCTGACCACACTGTTTTGGATGCAGCCCAGGACACAATTGGCTTTCTGGGCTGCAAGTCATGTCCAGTCTCTCATCCACCAGTGCCCCCAATTCCCTGCCTAATCCTTCCTTCCTGGATTTTAGTAATAAGAGATCTACAGTGCATATGGAGAAAGAAATATTTGATCTTCTCTACACTTCTCTACTGCTTTTCTTTGGCCAATCTACATATCATCCAGGATGAGAAGCAACTTTTCATCATTAATTGTCCAAAATAAAATATACTTTGTATGACAGCAGTGCACCTCTGACTGAATAAACAGGGTTACAGATGACAGTAGTCACCCACCTCATACTTAAAAGTCCAACAACAGTGCAGAAGCACTCACACTACAGATTTCTAATTTTAGGTTCTGGTCAGCAAGCTGGCAGTTTCTGAGGCTTATGCATTTTTGGTTTGGTATGGGTTTTTTATAATCTACTATAAAACATCAAGCTCTGAAGCAAGGGGTGTATTTGCTGCACCAATAATGACGCTTGTTATCTCGTTTCCATATTTTGTTAGTGGACATCTCAAATATTGCAAGTTCCACGTTACCACAGATTTGACCAGATCAGCAATAAAATCCTACTACCTACTACTTCCTATAAGTGAAGAGAAATCCTTTTCAGTGGTAGATGTTTCCCCTCTTCCACGTTTTGGGGTTTTTTTTCTTCTTCTAACACACTAACATCGGCTGGTGGTCTGTGAGCTAACATTTACCATATCCTTTAAAAACTTTTAACACAGAATTTGTCATCCAAGTCTTTTCTAATTGGAATTCACTTTGCTATTCACGGAATATATTTTGGTATTTGAACAAGTTGAGTATCAGCGCTAGGATTTGGGGGAAATGGACAACTGTTCTGTGTGTGGGAAAAGGTGGGAGCTGATGAGGGATTCATATTTTCTGTAGCATTAACTAACTGGCAGAATATAAAGGTTTTTTGTGTAGGCACTATTCACAGCTCTCTGAAAACACATTCGTTTGGAAACACACAAAGAAACAAAAGTTTACCATAGAACAGCACTGATTTTTACCTACCAAAATTACAACAGACATCTCTCAAAGCCTTCAAGACTACTGAGCAACAGCAACTGTTGTACTTAGTGCTGATATCCGTACGTTAGGCACCATAAATTGACAATTTGCTGTCAGTGCTTCCTGTAATAGGAAACAGACAAATTTACGGGAGTCAGTTTTCTGATCCGTCCGTAGCTGCTCTTGGCACAGGACTTGGAGACCTCATTTCACTTCTAGCTGCACTCCACACGAGCTTCAAAAGTCAGCACCTTTATTCCTCTATTTACAATCTTGGAACAGCCTCTGCCACAAGGCAGTAGAGCAGACAGAAGGAGTGGTACAACCACAGGACTCCAGACACAGTTTGTTCAGCTATCTCTACTAAGACAAACTTGTTATGCCACTCAGGGGCTCAGATCCAGCAACTTCTGATCCCTCTGTTCCAAGAAATGTGGAATACTACAGAACATGGCTTTTAATGACTGCAACTGAGCTGCTACAGACAAGACTTGTAGACCACTGGTTCAAGTCATTTTAGCACTAGATGTCCTAAATTAAAATAAATATCAAGTGTGCATAATTAAAGACTCCCAGATAATTCAAAAAATACATAAAGTCCAAGAAAGCTCAAACATTACTAGATGTGGCCTCACACTTCACAACACAGGCAGATCAAATGGAGTTTCAGAAAGCCTTCAATACAGACAGCTAAACACTCCTAAACAGTATTTACCTGCTACTAAGACAGGCACTGCCTATCATTATATCCCAAGAGTATTTGCTGGTATCACAGGAAATGTCATCCAAAGACTGCAGTGTGCTAGAGAGGTCTATATGATTTTCATCCACTAATTGGGGAGTACACAGCCATTTCCCACTATTTTGACATTAGAAAAGATATAAAACAAGAAAGCTGACCTTAATTTCTATCATCACAAATCAAACCTCATTTTTCCATGATTTCAGACAGGATTTGTCTCCAATAGCAGTTATTTTGTGAAATGTTTCCCTGCATTAGGAGAACATCTTAAAGGTCAGTTTGATAAGATCCACCTATTGCAAGACAAGTAGGACAGTGAAAGCTCCTCTTTCCCCTCCCAGTTTACAGTTTATCTTAAGCACATTACAATCATTTTACACTACACAAACTTTCTCTAAAACCAGAATCACCACTTATAGCCTTAAACTTACATTACCTGGCTCTCAAAGTATAAAAAGTTCACCTCTTTGGCAAATTCAAAAATCTGACATGAAATTTCTAGACGGAGTCAAACCATGGGCCTGAGCTTGCTGTTCCTTTTTTCCCTTTTTCTGGTCTCTTAGTAGTGAGCATGAAGAGAAAAGAAGAAAAGGATCTGAGCAGGCTAAGAATGCTTACCTTTGTTTAATTTTACCTAATAAATCAGCATGAGACTAGACTTCGGCTCATAATCTGATCTCAGGCAAATGTTACGGTATACAAGTTCACATCACTATTATTTAGACTGTCCTAGAAAGTACAGCCCAAGAAATAATCTCACTACAAAACCAACACCAGAAACTGAAGGTAGTTGATACGTTAAAACCAGGGAAATGGATATAAATCTAGCCTGAACAGAAGTGGGTTTGCATACAATGCATACAGTGTAAGTTATTTCTCAGGTAGCTTGGAAATATGGCAACAGCTTCATTTTGCTTTGCAAAGCACAAAATACCAATTTTAAAATTAACCAAGTCAATCAGGGATGTCATATTTGAGGACAATAAAGGAAATAAAAGGAAGATGATCTTTCAGTTGATAATAAAATTCACCTTCCTTCCTGCAGGATGTAAAAAGAAGAAAAAACTCTGAAGAGTTCAGAGCAGTTATTACTGCTGAGACACCAAAGTGGTTATAGATAGCATGAATTGCTAGAAACATGCAACAGGCCTTCTATTTGAAATTTGTTTTTCACACAGTTAGTACAATAACAACTGCTCCTGATAGAGAGGTCAATCTACCCACTCATTAACCCCCAATCAAGTAGCACTGGGAAAATCAAAATGTGATTGCAAATTTCTTGCATGCCAAGATGAAGGAGTTTTTCATTTCAATCTATTACTACCAGCATTTTATATTCATTATGGTCAGGGGGTGAAGTGAGAACTAGGTACTCACTGGTTCTGAATGCCAGCACTTTCTTGATTACATTACCAGAGAATTAACATACAGAATCTGTGTTAAAGCAGTAGAAATGGGCTTACTTATAGCCACTTTCATAGCTGAGGATTTTATAGCAGTTTTATATTCCAACTCAGAAGGTTAAGAGGTTAAAAAATAGCTGTATAACCTATCCATTGCTGCAAAGAAAGGTCTAAAAGATCCAGGCTTTCAGTATTACAATGACAGGAAGGCTATCTGTTTTTGTAAGCATTTCTCTAAATCATGCTCAGTGGGCTAGCAACCTCTGGCTTTGAGGGGGAGAGGGTTTTTGGTTTTGTTTCTTTGAAGCTGTCATGGCCAGGCTCAAAATAAAACTTAGAAAACTTCCTATAGCCTCCAAATCTACAGCAGGCTAGCCTATGTCCTAACTCTTCACACTAGAAATTGCCAAAATGACAAGTTACAATGACTCCTTTAAGGTCATTACAAACTGCAAACCTCGGAGAAGATCCACTGAACACATTCTAAATGGAAAGAGGATCTTGCCTACAGCAACAAGTGGGATAAGCAGTCTTAAGAAAGCTTAAGACCTTAATACACTTCTTGCAGAACTTCTCTTGCCATTTACAACATAAATGTACCCCAAGCACCCCAACCAGGAACCTAAGTAGTGAATATTTCCACAGTGGATTTATGCATTAACTCACCTGTATTAGGAGCTTGGATTTCCAATAAATGCAATAAAAGAAATGAAAAGCAAGGGGAAAGACAGTGACTCTTTTACAAATGAGTCAAATACGTACAAATAAGATACAGTTGTTAGTTGCATAACGGATTGTTTTGTTAATCCATTCTCTGACTGCAAGTTATAAGCAGTGCATTACATAGCATTCATATAAAATAACTTGAGTTACATATATTTTCTAAAAATAGTTTATCTATTTTTTCCAGTGAACTTTAATCACTTCAAAGAAAATTCTTTAGAAAAAGGTTTCACCATGGCACTATATTAACAAAGATGTGTTATTTTCAAATTCTAGTTCACACAGTGGGCCGAGAGAACTTCAGGGGCTTCTAGGTGTAAGAAACAAGGAATGCCTGTCAGAGCTATAAGCTTTGGAACCAGCAGCTGAGCTGTCTCCATTCTTTGCTCTACAGGATCAACCAAAACAATTTACTCACTAAAAAAGGAAACAGCACCAACAGTGCCCTGCTCAGTATTGCACAACACATGCCTTGTGAGCGATCAAATGGATATCACACACCACTTCTGCTGCCAAAACAACGGGGGTATAGCTGGGTTGCTTGTAGAGCTAGATCTTTACTTCTCTAGAGTCAAGGCACTCCTTGACACGTAGTAATATGGCATTTCTATTTCCACAGAAGCAGACAAGTTGGGTGATCATTTAGTAGCCAGATTCAACAGCTGTAAAATATTCCATGGCTTCAGACAATGGGATAGGCAAGCATCTGTCAGGAAAGCCATTGCTACAGGTGATCTTGCCAGAGAATAGGGAGATGGACTAGAGATATACTGAAGGCCCCTCCAGCTATGCTTCTAAGGTTCTCTGTTTTCTATCCTCTTGAAAATATAGGGGGAGTAAACCAACAAGTGTTTGCTTCTCAATAGATAGTTCATGGCAGTAAGAACAGCACTGCAGGATTTTGTGACATTTGTACAAAGGTTCTTTTGAGAGGAAGCAGCCACCTTATTCACGAAACAACTGCATTCAACCCACCTAGCTGACAGAGGAAGCCCAGATGATGTAATCAGCAGAGCTTTCGATACTGTCTCTCACAGTATCCTTCTGGACACAGTGTCCAGCACACAGCTGAGCAGCCAGGTTAGGTGTTGGGTGAGCAACTGGCCCTTAAGTTGAGCAGAGAAGGTGACAGCAAATGGGGAAACATCAGGCTAGCAACTGGTCACTAGTGGGGTTTTGCAGGGCTCCATCCTTGGCCTAGTTCCCTTCAACATCTTCATTAATGACTTGGACACAGGACTCAGAGAAATACTAGGTAAGTTTGCCAACAACATCAAATTAGGGGTAAGTTGTCAGCTCCCTCAAGGGCAGAGAAGCCTGGCAGAGAGACCTCAACAAATCAGAGGACTGGACACCCACCAACCATATGAAGTTTAACAACGGCAAGTGCCAGATTCTGCATCTGAGATGGGGCAGCCCTGGTTGTGTGTATTGACCAGGGAATAAGAGGATAGAGAGCAGTGCTGTGGAAAGGGGGTCCTGGTCAATGGCAGGGTGAATCTGAGTCAGCAGTGCCCTGGCAGCCAGGAGGGCCAACCCTGTTCAGGGGTGCATAAGGCACAGCATCACCAGCTGGGCAAGGGAGGGGATTGTCCTGCTCTGCTCTGCACTGGGGGCAATGTTGGGTGCCACAATATAAGAAAGATATAAAGATATCAGAGAGCATCCAAAGGACGGCCACAAGGACGGTGAAGGGCCTCACATTGCTGCCATACCAGCCTTATAAATAAGAAATTCAGCAAATACTCGAGGATTTACAGCTACTCTGATGCTACTGAAAGTCAGCATGAGCAGTGACAAAAGAGGTTTTTTTGGAGGAAGGTTCTAAACGATGAAAGAAATGGAAACGTCCAGTTGTCAAGTAGTGTTATAGACCATTATTATTTTTTCAGAGTTTTGGCATACTAAAAGCATAGCAATGGGCAAATATAAATCCGCTCACAATAGAAGTGTCTTGCAGCATCCATGGAATCACTCTATCCCAGGAGTTATCACTCCAGAGCATTTTACCAATGAAGAGTTTGCTAAGAAGAACTTGCCCTCATACAGTAGCAACAAGGAAAGCAAATTAAAGAGAAGCCAGGATAGGAAAATACATATTTAAGAGTCATTCTGACCACCTGAAATTCTTTCCTGAGCATCAGTAAGTTTTTGGACAACCACACACCTGGGTATTTCTGAAACTGATTCTTCAGATCCTATATGTCCCTTCTTCTGAGGGCAAGGGAAATGATCATTAACATCCAAGACACCTAGGGGCTCATTAAACAGCAAGATGCAAAAGGCTGGGGGAGGAGAAAATCAGCAGTTTATTTCAGTAACAGTCACTTAAAAAAAAAAAAAAAAAAAAAAAAAACAAACCAACGAAAAACCTCACCATCGTTTATAATGTAGAACTCCCTCCAAAATTAGCTTACACACTGATATAAATTGGTTTTCTTTGTGGTCTAAAATTGACTTGCAGTTCACTACTTAGTCAGAAAATAGCTACTGAAAAGCCCTGGCCTCAGAGCTTTTGGACTGTGGACTCCTTTCATCGTGTAAACAAATGCTTCAGATTTAAAGCTTTCCCATAATTGTTATGCTAACCTTGGAGCGAAACCTCTCCATTTGCATTTGAAGGAGCTAAATATTAGGCAGGAAAGAAAGTGGTCTTTTTAAAAGCATGAGAAAATGTTCCTTCTTTTTGGTCCTCAACCATCTGGGCAGGCCCTGCTCCTCTCTCTCTCTGGCAAAGGCAGAGGGAAGGAAAAGGGGCACGGATGGTGGTAATCTTGCTGAAAGAGAATTAAGAAATTCCTTCAAAACATGAATGAATGAGACTTCCTATAGGGGAGGGGAGTCTGTGTTCGAAAGAGATGTGAGAGGTCGTAGGCAGGGGGGAGGGAACAGGGACACAAATACATCAGTGAGCTAGTGAGTGATGTAAGAAGCACCTATGTTTTATTATGGCTTTCTCTCAACATGTTCTGGAAGCCAGAGCCAGATTTCTTTATAGACCCCGCGTGTGAACCCTGCAGCTAATGGGATGTTAATGTTTCCTCTTTCACCCATCTGAAGCTAAGAGGAGCCTTTGACTGCATGTGCATGCATACTCCTATGTGCATATGTATTCAGGTGAGAGAATTACTATGGGGGGGGAGGAAGGGGGAGCAGCCCCGGGTTTCAGTCCCAGTTTTGTGATATGGGAATTTCATTAAGTATTTCAGCAAGGGCAAAAAGGATAACACTTGAACGAAAAACCACAGTTCTGAGTTTTCTAGTAATACAGTTTAAATAAAAGAATTTCACAAGAGGAATCATTCTCCCTTTCAAATAGCTCTGTGTGAGGGGTCGTCTCTGTCACTACACAGGTCAAGAGATTACTCCACTAACTATTTAGAGTTAAAGCTGTAATCAGTAGAATAAATATTTGATATTACCACAGTAAGCATGTAATAGTGAAAAACAAGACTGACAACCTTCTTAAAAATAATCTAGGCCAAATTATCTGCTGGCACAACTCTGCTCTTGAAGTCATGCCAGCAGGGAGTTTGCTGTTACATTTTGAGCTGCTAAAGGAAGTTATCACAACAGATTTTCTCATGACAAAAACAAAAATAATTAATTGTACTGGAAGGAAATTGTGTGAGGATTAGTAGATTATCACATGCCAGAATGACCGAGTTTCTGCTAGCTGTGTTACTGGTTTTTGTCTATTTTCCATCCATTTCCTTGCAGAGCAATGGATCCACATTCATTGAATTTTCTGTTAGCATCAGAAGCAAATCAATGCTTGAATCAGCAAGAGAGATTTCCTGCATCTTGGTCATGTATAACATGAGAAATAGAATTCCCTTGATATTTTCCATTACACTGACATTCAAGATCGAATTTCAGTAAAGGTTCCAGTTTCTAAAGGGAGGACGATCATTAAATACTACTTGCACATTTTATTCTTCAGATAAAATAATTGCTGTTCCAGAGCTGTACAGAACCAAGTAAGAGATGTAGCTACCAGGAGGATTCCTGAAATTTCCTGAAACTACCAGGAACCCTTGTAAATGTGATTATGAACATGGGCTAGGCCCAGGAGGAAGTCAAGAGTCACCAAAACAGTAGCCCAGCATTGATAAGCATCATCTCTGCGCTTGTGTACACAAAGTGTATGGGAAATTCATCCCATAAAGGCCAAGGTGCATAGTGGGATTTAAACCCACTGCAATTCTATCTAGAGAGGTCAAACAAGAGACAAAAAGCAAGCAAGACCAAGCCTTGCCTTCACCTGCACAAACACAGGTTGTGTTCTTCAAGTCTCACAAAATTTCGCTCAGCAAGGAAGTGGACAGGTATGAGGAAAACTAAGTATCACATATCCTAAACAAAAATGAAATATGCAGACATAATTGTCACCAGCCCTTGGGACAAGCTCTCCTTTTTGTTAACCAAAAAGTAAATTATGCCTTGCCCGACTCCCAATGAAAAGAACAACAAAATGGGAAAAAAGTGATATTGGATTAGATTTAATTGCCATATATGTTTTCCCTACCAACACATTGAAGAGTGTCATACAAGCTCCAGATTCTTCTTTACAGTGGGTTGGATTATAACACTTCTTACTGAACACATTAGACTCCAGCAGCAAATTTCACAATTTATGAGAAAAAAACCCAAACATCTAAACTCTGATTTTTGTATTTTTCTGAGATTAATAGCAGAATGAAAAAACATAGTTTACATCTATGTAGATTGTTCGTTGCCTGTACTAAACAATATAAATGCACTCAAGCTACCATTTTTTCAGTTGTGCTATCAGCTGCAGAGGTTCCATTTTCTTGTATGGCAGGGTGTGGCAGGGATGTAAAGTCAGCTCTGGCTCATTCATGTTTCACCAGCTGATTTTCAGGGGAAGTAGGGGCAGGAGGCAATAAATGCATATTGTAACAGTTGGGATCTACCACACACTAATATCTAATTCTGATTATTTGAGCTTCAGAGTTTATAGGGATGATGCGAGTTTCCCTTTCCATGCAAAGGGCCCCTTTTCTCTCAGACTGACATAAATCCTGTCAATGCCTCCAAAAAGGTGAACATTCTATAAAAAGCTAGCAAGTGTTACCCATTTTTCAGAATGGCTTAGAAATTAGTTAAAATTAATTCAATAATTATCAGCTGAATGTTTGGGGTTTTGGTTCCCAAATTGTTAAACTATCACAAGCCCAAGAAGGAGGAAGCCAGTAACTCAGTTGTCATTTCTTCTTAGTTCCCATTTCTTCCCAACTCTGTTTCTGACAATTCTTGCCAATTCTACCTCAAGGTGCTGACAGTTCACCACGCATATGGTCATTAATACAGCCTTTGCTCTATTTGTTAATGTACAGTTCCAGGCAAAATGGAAATTCTTTATTTCTTGCACCAATACAGAAGTATTCTTCCACTAGATGTGCTGTTATGAACCCATGGCTACATATATACAGGAACCATGGTCACTGTCCCAAAAGCAGGCCATCGGCTCCTAAAACATGGTTCTACAATAACTTTGGTGGTCAGCATCACAGTCACACTTCACACTGTCCTCTTTAGCCCACAGGTTTCCTACCAGACCCACCATAGAACAGCTTTAGGCACAGACCAGCCTCCTCAGTGGCAGTGAGCTGATCCTCAGGCAATTAACTATTCCATCCTCCACCTCGCATCACATCCAGGGATAGTTTTTCCCAGATGCATTAGCCAGCTGCTCACAAACATAACAGATGCTCAGTTTGACTGGTTTTAACCAAAAAGATATAATTAGTGGCAGTTTAACATAAAGACCAAAGAATAAAAATTTTAACAAGATAGTTGAACACAATTACACTTCGATAAACACTGGTGTTGAACACACAGGGCTATGTATGGTTGAAACCAGAATTTGCAACAGGCTTAACGTTGTCTTTTTTCCCAAACTGTTTCACCCTCTTTCTCCCACCAGCAAGAGAAGGATCATCTCCCCCAGAAATAGTTGGTTTTTACTGCATTACTCTACCCTTCATATAGTACCTAGTTGCTAACAAAGAGTCAAAGTACATTACTCCATTTCTGGGACTGATTTATTTTCAAAGCTTCAGTGATGCAGCCAACACATGCATCTGTTTGGACTAATTCTGAACTCTACCATCATGTGCTTTCCCATGCAGCAATTTCCTTTCCCAGTATGGTGTACAGTTGCAACCTGACATCCTACAGGATTTCATTAGTTTATAGAGTTTATATAGTGTTAGGTTGTTCTATGAAACATATGATGAAAGAAGGAAACTCCAGTCAAAGCTGTCAAACATTGCTGTTCTGAGATAGGCTCCAAGCTCTTTATCTTGACAACTAAAGCAGGCATTCCCTTCCCAGAGAGTGACCCTACCATACATTTCTTTTGCAGTCCCAGCTTCAAGCAACCAGAGTATGTTAGTTTTGCATAGATCCTAATTAAGAATGAATTTAACAACAGACTTTGGAATGTATTTAGAGTTCTCACATGAATTTTTTAGACATGCTTGATGCCAAATGCTCAGTGTGGCATAACACACCCAGTAGGACTTATACCTTTAAACTCATGCATTTTTGAAAATAACATGGGTGTATTTTTGAATTTAAGCCCGACACCCATCATCTTTTACAGAAGAGGTTCCTACAGGGTTTTCAATATACAGAGCAAATGGCAGAAAACAATCAAAATCCCTGTTGCTATTATAGGTGATGGACTCTTGTTGTCTAGCACTTGGCAGCTATCATAGAAGGAAAGGGACATAATTATACACACTTGAGGCTTCATTTCCTTCACAAGCACCCTTCATTAGTACTCTGGTAAATATACTTGCACATCTTCAGGAAGACAAACACTGCTTTTTGCAGGATGCCTCATCAATGCACTAATTTGTGGTGGCAAAACACATAGCAAATAATTTATCAGCTTTTTTTGTGGTTTTTCCATGCACTGGGGAAGCCATGAGGCAGCTATTACCACATTACGTGTTGATAGCAAGGGCCAAAATGATTTTGTATAGCCTGGGTTTTTCTGTTAAACATAAAGACCCAAACTCTGCTACTGACTTTCCTTTTTCCTAAGGCAACATTTTTCATCCCCTTCTCCTCACATCTAGTTTGTATGTTCTTTGGAGAAGAATGTTTCTGTATGGCACTTCCCAAACGGGATTTTTTTGCAAATGTCTCAGGGGAGTCAGCTCTGAACTTCTGACACAATTTCCTTTCCTGTCTGCTGCAGACTTCAAATGTCACAACATGCAGGTCAGTAAAGCCATCCACACCTCATTTAGACTCCAACAGGGACAGAGAGAAACATGATGTACACTGTCCCATCAGGTATACAATTCACAAAGATGACTTGTTTGCTGAGGTTTCTCGGAAACTGATAAAACTCAGGTGCTAAAATCCCATTCTTATTAACACTTCACTCAGAAGCTAGTCACCAGCCCTTTATACCGCTTTAAAACAGATTTTTATGATGGTACTAACTTACAGATTTTTACTTTATAGACTGTGTTCCCAAGTTGTAAGAGAGTAAAATTTCAGGGAGATGTCCTATCATCCCATGCATTGTCTATTTTTCCAAAGGGCAAATACCTCTCAAAAATCCTTCACATGTAAAATGTAGGTACTACCCCGTCCCCCTCACACACAGACAACATTGATATTTTCAGGCAGCAATATTATTTCCTCTTTTTACCATTTCATTTTTCTGCTGTAGCCTCTGTAAAATTTTGGGACATCACCAAGTAGAGGCAGCCACTCTCTCCCCTCTCTGCTCCTGTTCTCTGTTCATTCATAAATTCAGAAGTACCCTGCACAACACAAAATCCTTTTGCGGGTAATGTGATGTACATATCATTGCATTAGCCATATTTACTGAGCTATAAGCAAATTATGTTTTGCATCATAGCCGTGAAGACAAATATAGTAATAGAATCAGGTACCTTTCCAACCAGATGGAAATTTGCTAATGCAATAGGAAGTTGCTTATTAAATACAATGAACTTCTGGTGTCAGGAAATACAAACTGCAAGCATCATCAGGTGAAGGGAACACGGCTATTTTAACGATCCTACACACAGATACATAAATTTATCCTGATTAGAAAAACCCAGTCAAATCTTAGACTCTCCTAATTCAGGTTGTTCGTTTGTATTTTTTTTTTAATACCCATCACAATAAACTACTAAAGAAAAGACAGTTGTCATTTATTCACAAGTGGAAGAAGAAGCTACTATGTAAGTCTTGACTTGAGACCTATACTGGAATGAGGAGCAAATCCTTTAAAGCACTCTGACATCAGCATTCTGTGCAGATGTTCTAGACCTTTCAAGCAGTGATATGATCTGAGACAGGCTGTACCAATATTTTAACAATACAAAACAAACAACAAAGGGTGCTTTTACATAATTTGTGAGAAACAGCATCAAGAATGTGTGAGCTGCAAACAAGCAGAGCAAGACAATTAGTAATGCACTTATTGATATCAAGAGAAAAGTTCTTTCAATAGGAATAATCAAATCCAGGATGGCAATTAAAGAACAGCCTGTCTCATTGATTACTCTGTGTAAACTGGTCACTGAGCAGTTACTGAGTGGTTCCAGTTCACCATTCCTTGCAAGGACAGATAAGGACACAGCCCCAAAAACCTAAAATTTCACCTTCCCCTGTAAGGAACATCATCCTCAAAACGGACTCATCACAACAAGGCTTCATAAATGAGTACATTCAAAACAGAACCATGCTGAAGCTCCAGAAGAGCAAGTTACTTTCATTTAGGTGCACAAAACCAATTCGCTGGAAAATGCCTGGATGAGAGCATCTGAGCTTGAACTACCTGAGAAAATGTTCTGCCAAGAGATGCACCAAAAAGGGTTAAGTAATTCCTGTTAGAGTAGTCCTCCTGGCTGCCTGGGTAAAAGCCACTGTGAGGTACAAACTAGGACAGTGGTGTTCCATTATTAAGGCTCCACCAGTATTTCTTCTTAATGGATACTTAGACATTTCCTAGTTCTCTTCTTGAATATTTTGTTTCAGCACTGCTCCAAACAGCAAATATTTGCAGTGTGGATTTTCTAAGGGTTGTTCTGGCTTTCAGAGGTTAAACTAAGCAAGAATTTTTTTTGTTCTTGGTTGCAAACAGCAGCATACAGTCCATTCAGCGTTTCTACACAATAACCCACCTACTTTCTTCATAAAACAAATTAACATCACAAATCAATATTCAGAGGGGGTTTTGTTTTGTGCTGGTTTTAAGTGACAGAACTGCTTGCTTTTCCTGTCAGAAGAATTCTACCAGAAGCGTGCATTTTCAGTCCAAGAAGCTGTCACATCAGCATATTTCGAGGAGACGATAGATGTTAGCTCGTACGCCTTCTCATCCTTCTCTGAGAACTCAACACAACAACCTGCCACCCACCACAGTAACCTAAGAGATAAAACACAGAACAGCACTTACAGAATGAGAGGGTTTTGGAAGCAAAGCCTAATAAAAAAGACACGCACAATAAGACTATAGCTGAGCATCGGAGTGCAACATCATAGCAGGTAATTACGCAGAAAACAACATCCTGGTAACACAACTATCCTGCTCCTGCAGCCAGCTTAACCTGACCTGTGTAGCACAGTACTTTTCAGGCTCAGGCTGAAAGACCCACTTCCTTTAATCAAAGCTATCATTAGTAAGTATACACCATTTCCCAGCTTAACTGCCTAGGAACTGTAGCCTAAACAAGGCACAAGCATGAGGTTACAAAACCACCACATGCTGTACGCTCATGGGAGGTAAGAGGTGTCTGTTGCACTTGCTCATTGGGGCAGACTAACCAGGATCCACTGAGGAGTAAAAGGACCAAATAGCTGTGAACCTCAATGCTATGAAATCCAAGGCCATATGGTTCAGGGCTAATGCCATTCTTGAGACTACAAGTTTTATCATTAGAAAAGGATGAAAATGAGCAACCAGTGTCATAAGGCAACAAGAAGGAAACTAAACTTTCTGGGGTTCTAATGAAAGAATATCAGTGAGACCTCTCTTGAACACCAATCTCCAATTTCACCTGCCCAAGAAAGGATCATTAAAACACCTATGGTAACGAGCTGTAAAAATTCCAGTGTAGAAATGAACTGCTAGAGGGTAAGAATGCTTTGCAGAAGAGGCCAGAATGCATTGGTTACCACTGCAACAACCTCGAAGAGGCACGTCCAGCTGAAGTCCAGCTGTGAGACCACCAGTAAACTGTCCTGCACTGTGTGGACAAGCCTTGCCTTTTAAGGGCTTCACTTCCAAGAAGTACCAACACAGACACATGGTCACTAAACCCAGCATTCTTCACGTGCACATTAGTACCAGACTGACTACTCGCATCACTGGACTGGTGTACAAGACAGAGTTTCCTTTTGGGCACAAGATGCAGGCATTGCAAACATGTAGGCATCACTGAGACTTCAAATCTCCAAACATTGCAACATGCCTCTATTTTCTCTTGGCAGTTCTTTTCCTAAAGCAGGCAAAATATGTTTCCTTCTGTTAGCTTATGCCCACCTTTACCTGTGGAGGTATATTTGTGCAGAGAGAGAAAAGACTTCATAGCAGCAGGTGTGGAAAAGAGCTCTTAGCTTTTCCTTATTAAACAAGTCCATTAAAATTATCCCAAAGGTGAAGATTCTGTGCTACTACTGAAAGACTGTTGCACCAGGATCTCAAATCCAGTGTTATCATTATGAAAAAAATTCCAGACAGCTAGCAAAAACACAGCTTGACCAAGCAGGGCTTCTTTTACTCATGGCTGAAAAAGCAATAATGGAAAAAATGAAAATAACCCCAAAGTCAGTCTTCTGTATGTCACGATATTCTCTTTTTTTCCCCAAAGCTAGTAAAAGATTCAAAAAATTCAATAATTAAAAAAAGGAGTTGCTAATAATTACTACAGTATTAGAGAAATATATTTCACTTTGTATGGCTTGAAATTTTGACATCATCCTTGGCTTCAGTATCATACCCAATTAAGAAGCCCCTAGAAGAGTGAGAACAACAAGAGCCACTAAACGTGTCACAACACAGGGTGAGGGGAAGAAGTGCTGGAAGTGGAGGCTTTTCAAAGTAAGCATAGGAAATTGTGCTGTACAATGAGTGCAGAATATGTTTTTTTTCTCTTCCCCCCCAGCCTCCACCTCCTTTCCTGCTCCTCATGACATACACACACATTTTATGGCCTAAGAGCCAGCGAAAAAGGGTGTGTTCTTTCAGGTTTATAGCCTTGACTAATGGAATTGCTCTAAATAACATTTTGATCTTGTAAGGTCATGCAGAGTGCTATACCTTTCCTTTAATGATTCAGGTCTGGACGAAGCATTTCCCAGAATTGAGATGGTAATGAAGTCATTAGTTTCTTCCTACTTGAAGCTCTGGCTAGGAAAGGGAATTCTATGGGTAAAGTCTGAGAGGGTCTTTTTCATAAAGCTCATACCCAGCTGAGCTGTAACACCTGTTACATTTTCCCAGGAGCCTGAGCTGCAGAGCATTTCCAATCTATTTGCTCTTCTTCTCCTACAGCACATTGACAAAAGCTGGCGGAATGGGTTTTCTAAGGGAGTGCTAATTGAAAAAAAAAAAAAAAAAGAAAAACTATGCCTGGTGCAAATGTTAACTCACATCCTAGCTAAGATAGTGATGATTATTTCCTTGTCTTTGAAAATACAAGCCATTCCAGACTGCATTTAAATTAAAAATACACATTTGAAATGGGTTCTTTAATAATTCCTCACCCTTTATGTATGATATAAAGGATGTAGAATTACTCCAAAAAAAACCCTCTATTGAAAACAGGCCCTTATGCTAAGTTTTTGATACTAAAATACAGTCACTGCTCAGTAGAGAAACACAGCACTAAGCACATGCCAGTAAATATAGAACTATTACATATACATCCTTACAAATAATAATTCTTGGAGAAACAGTTTTAAAATATGCTTTCTCAAGTAAAGGGAACAATAAGCCTGGATATTCAAGTTCCACCACTGAATATCTGTGTTAGATAGAGCCACAAGTTGGACTCAAAATCAATATACACTTAGCAACCAGCAAATGTATCTTGCTTTGCCACTGGTACCCTCTCAGACCTCCCTCCAAAGTAAGCTCATATATAAATTGTGTTTTACAGAGCAGACCCAGGTGTTCCAATGCATTTTGGTCTTGCCAGCTAATTAGCACACATAAATACACACAGAGTAATAGAGCATTAGAAAGGAAAGTAGTAAGAGACATTCTTTGACTAAGGAATCTGTTCCCTCTACCAGATTGAAATAATGGAGCCTTACTGAACACCTGAACATGACACAAAAATCAGCTTTTCTCAGTTGTGAAGGTATGGTCTAGTGGTAGACACACTTCTCCTTTTGCTGCTGACCTATGTGGCTGTTGCTGTGAGCACTAAGGCTTTATACTCAGAGACAGAATGCACTTCTGACGAAATGTCTGAGAGTATCCCCAGCATCCTAAACATAACTCTGAGGTTTCAGTACACCTATTATTGGAGGCAGAATATTCTGTTGCATTGCACCTTTTGCCTCACTTTTATCTCTGAAAAGCAGTTCCGAAAAGCCTCTAAAAATCATTGGAGTTTTTCAGTTGGGATTTTTTATTGTTTGGGATTTTTAATTGTTTGGATTTCTTCGGGATGGATATTTTTTGGCTTTTTGGTCAGGTTTTTTTGGTTTTTTTTTTGTTGTTGTTCTACAACATATTGCACAAATGTATAAACAAATGGAATGTGGAATGGAAATTCTTGAGCATCTTCCCAACATTTAGGAAGTCCATATACAAGAAAGAAGAGACATCCCACTAAAGAATAAATTAATCTTGCATTTTAATAAAACAGAGGGTGTAAGTCAAGAAAAAATACTACCCATCCTCATTTTTATGATTGATATGCTAAAATATCACACCAGAAACAAGTAAAGCATTTATTATGAAAAGCTAAGGTAGGGATTTTCTTGTACTTTTCCCCCAGAAACATCAAGCCAAGTTATTATTGTTTTTCCTTTAGTATTAAAAATCTTAATGAACTATCTGGAAAGCAGGGAATTACTACAGACTAACTTCTGATCATTTTCCTGGCACAAAATAGCATGCTTACCTTTCTGATTTGCTGAGTCTATTCTACAGAGCTGAGAGAAGTAGCTTTGCTGCCAGGTTTTATCACAAGACCCTGTTATTTTCCCAGTAAAATAAAGTAGAACTGCTTTCTGTCAATGTTTATATCCTCAAAATCATTGGATATAATGACACTATATAACCTACTTTCACTTCATTTTGCCTCTACTTTTGGTAAGCCCCAGCCACGCAGTGGCTCGTACCATGTCAGAGAGTCATAGAAACTTTAAGGCTGGAAAAACCTCTGAGATGATCAAGTCCAACCTTAACCCCACACTGCCACATTCACCACTTAGCCATGGCCTCATGTGCCACATTTACAGATCTTTTGAACACTTCCAGGAATGGTGATTCCACCACTTCCCTGCGCAGTCTGTTCCAATGCCTGAATACCCTTTTACTGAACAATATTTTCTTAATATCCAGTCAAAAACATCACCCTAGTGAAGGAAGGGTCTGTAGGCAAGCAGAAGACAGCATTTCACATTCAGTCCCAATTCTGAGCACATCAAAACAGCAGCTTAAATTTCTCCCTTGTAAACTCAGCCTTAGTTTTTCACTGTAATGTGAAAGTTTGCTATTTGATGCACCTGAAACACACCTACTCCCCCATTTTAGCCACTTCCCAGCAGCTACATCCCTCTTGTCCTGCTTTAAAAATTATTTTCTCACTTCTTTCCAAACTGCCCCTTTATTCAGCAAGTGGTGTCCTCCCCAAACAGAATTATTCCTCTTCTTTAGCCTATTCAACCAAGTGAGCTGCATAAAGTTCAGTTCAGACCTTTCTAAACCTCACAATTGTTTTTACATATTCCTGCTTTACTCTGGTTACATCCTCATTTTGAAGACAAGTAACAGGATCTACTGGTACTCCATGCAAGGCAAAGTATCCCAGCTGGATGAGCACATTCTCTATCCAGTGCTAAACCTTCCCAGAATGAGGTGATTCCTGAACCACCAACAATCAAAATCTGCTGATGGTAAGTTTACAGAGCTCCTATCACCTTTCCTTTTGGAGAACAAAGGCAGACCCTGGCAAACAACTGTATGAAAATGACTGTGCCCTAAAGACTCCAGAATCCTTGGGCTTCTAGTTGCAACTTTCTCCATACTTACAGATGAGCTGGCCATGGCCTGCCAAAAGCGCAGGACTAGAAACCTGGAATTCAGATAGTTTATCTGTACCCTGGAATTTGAAGAGAAGTAGAAAACCGATTCATTCCAGCTTCACACTTGGCACAAATTGTTTTCTCCACTGTGTCAAACTGTTAAGTAAGAGTGAACTGTTGCAAACAAAACCAGTCTCCTTCAGCATCTCTTCCCTGCCTACAGAGGGGGAGCAGTAGCAGCCCAGCAAAGGCTGCTGTCCCATGCGCTCTGCTGCTCAGGCAGGAGCATGAAATGAAAGGTGTCATTCTCTGGGGCTGGGGCTGCCTGTGGCATAAACAGTCTGTAAATCTGACTGTGTGTTTGAATATGCCAAGAACTACCACAATAAAAACTATGTATAAGCAAGGACGTGGAATGGAAGTTAAATAACTGGGTTTGAGAAAAAAAATCCCAGACATTTTACAATCTTGTTTAATTACTCTGTTTTCTTATAGAACAATTCAGCCTATAGCCTCTCTTCTCCCAAATAATTTTGCCTTTGAACTAACCTAACAAACTGCTACACTTATCAACTTATCATAAATACCTCAATGCTTTAACAGATTTACTGACACCTGCCAATCCAAAATTGAATTTCAGATTAAGGCAATACTGGTCACTTCCTCTATACATCCAGAATGAAGAACACATGCAAAATGCACCTTCAGACATCAAAATCCATGGAAACTAATGTAAAGAACTTGAAAGTTTTTAAATGAATAATACATTTTAATTACTACAAGTTTTCCTACACTTAAAACTTTAATACATAAAATTTTCTTTTTTTGTTTAAAAGCAAAAAGCTTGCACTCTGTCACCGAAGTGCTTACACTTCAAGAGCAAGGGAAAGAGAGGAAAGGTACCAGTTGTTCTCCTAGTCACCACAAAGATCAAAATAAAAGAAGAACCACAGAACATGGAAGAGATTTAAAGCTAAAATTAAATACCCTTTGTACATTCCAAAATAAATTTGTCTTGAGTAAGCCTTTGAAATATCAAATACAGAGCTGCACATTTTCATCATTTCTCCACCCTGTCTCTGCCATTCAAAGTGCACAGCTAAGGAAGAAGAGAAGAATGGAAAGGAACTCAAGCCTGACTGCTGTTCACACTTTAACTTGTATGTTATGTACACAGCATTTTACTGTGAACTGACTTGGAACAGAGCTTGTGGGAATTTTTCTTACTAAACTCACATTTTTCATTCAACAAAACACAGTCACTCAGAAGGAATCACATGCCCAGATGCCATTCCTCACTGGCGATCTTTCTGCCCCCTCCAATCTTATTAAAGCCTAGTAATTGGGAAAGTCAGTCGGGGTATATACCCAGATTCAAGCCCCCAGCCTAGCTGGCTGTTTCACAGCAACAAGACCATCAAACCACCAAGTATCTCCCCTTTCAAGAATTCTTGTCAGAGATTTTATAGCTTGTACTAGTAACAGGCAATATACCACCAAAAAGGGGGGAAAATGCAAAACAAATGGTCATCTTGGTCACTTCTCAGGGGTTTTGGAAGGCAATAAACACCAGTCATGTAGCCTAAGCCAATATCCTGACCATGGACTCCCCTGTAGGGTTGTGCTCCCTCCATCCCACCCCAGGTGAAAGGATTTGATACAAAAGCTCAGCACATTCAGGGCAGAGAGGTAGAGGCCCACAGATGCTGATTTTACAAGAGAGTCCGAAGTCAAAGGGAATTCAACAACACTTCACCCACTTCAGTGTCCTTGAAAAATCCCCAGAAGTGCTGATCCTTATGTGTCTTTCTACACTTGAGAACTGTGCCCGATTGCCCTGTATAGGTTCTATAAACAAGAGACCGAGAAGCGCCTCACAGGCAAAGTAAAGAAGACAGCAAGCAGATTCTCCAAGGAAACCTGACAGTAAAGCATTGCCACATGGCATTTTCTCAAAGTGGTAGGTGTCTCAGATTCTGGGAATGACATTCCTGGGAATTCTTCCCATGTCTGCTCCTTTGAACAGTATTATAAAGCTCCATACATAAGATTTTATGTTAAAGCAATTGTATGGCACATTTACTTCTCAAATTTTATATCATGATCACAGGATTATTCTGCCTCTTAAGTGAAGTATTTACTATGAAAAAATAGTTAAAGTCAGGATGAGATTATGTTTATGCCCTAAAGAAAATCTACCTCATTCAAAAGCCTTCTCAAATTTATTACTGATGCTCTAGTAAAATATATATATATGCATATATATAAAACAACAGAACCAAAACAAACCACAAACATATAAGCTGAAACTTAAGTTACCAGACCTAACAGCATACGCCCCTACCTTTTGTAGCAGATGCATGATCTTTAGCTCTGACTGCACATTACTATTACACCAATGACAGATCTGATTCAAGTCTCTATACCATTTACTTTTGAGGTTTTTACTCCCACTGTGGGCCACTACCCTTCAACTGCACTGACTCAAGTTCTTACCCAGCTATCTTCTTGATGGGATTCTGCCAGTATTATTAATCATTTTTAAAAACGTCAAATTTCAAAAACACACAAATTTGCAGGGTATTAAAAAACCCCAAACCCTACGATGATTATTAATGGATCTTCCTTAAAGTGTTACGGTCCAAATATTTGAATTGTGCAACAGAGATAAAGCACATTCTGGAAGTGAATAAAGGTTAGCAGTACCATGT
This sequence comes from Promerops cafer, assembly GCA_013398275.1. Taxonomy (NCBI): domain Eukaryota; kingdom Metazoa; phylum Chordata; class Aves; order Passeriformes; family Nectariniidae; genus Promerops; species Promerops cafer. The sequence goes on along the minus strand of VZSE01010635.1, from coordinate 1,068,462 downwards.
TGTGCAATATCTACATTGTATCTGCTCCTCAAAAGTCATGATCACAGAATCATAAGAATCATAAGTCCCTTGTTTTCTCCCCCCCAGCTGTGATCACCATGCACTCTTTCCTGCCAAATTTATCCCTACCGGAACTGTGGATCCTTCACCTAGCTTTAGCACTGTTATTTGAACATGCCAGTTCCCACAGAGCTCTTTAATAGACCACTTTTCAAACATTGATTCATGTGCAGACTTATACTACCAGCATCAAATAACTGAAGTAGTAAATTACCTTTTTTTTTTTTTTTTTTTTTTTTTTTTTTTTGTGAATTTGACATGTTTTGGGCGGTTTAGGCTAGATATTAGGAAAAATTTCTCCACTGAAAGAGTGGTTCAAAACTGGAACAGGCTGCCGAGAGAAGTGGAATAGTCATCATCCCTGGGAATGTTTAAAAAACAAGTCTACATGGCATTTCATTATATGGTATAGGGGGGACTTGGTTGAAGGTTGGACTTAATGGCCTTGGAGGTCTTTTCCAGCCTCAATGATTCTACGATCCCCAAGATCAGTTTGAACAGTCTGCCTAAGGGTGATCATACCTCCTCCAAATGCCTTGTTGACTAAGAGCTCTGTTGGGTAGGCACTGTCTACATACAGCATTCACACATTTTGTAAATTGCTGGAAGCTCTCATTTTTCATTGGTCTTGAAGGTTGGGGTTTGGGGGTTTTGTTTGTTTGTTTGTTTTAAAGTGGACTGTTAAATGTGACTTGCATCAGAGCCTCCCAACACCACAAGGTAAGCCAGGGTCAGGTGCTGCTCAGCTGTTTCCAGAAATCACAATGCAAAGAGTGACTCTGGTTATGGTGAGAAGAGTGTTTCACCTGATGAATATACATGCAATGACACAAGATACAGAGAGAAGATACAAACAACATCTTTGAAACTGATAATGATACCAAGGAAGAGCTGGAGCAGACATTAAAAGTAGATAATAGAGGTGCGTCGTGTTATTGTGAAATTACAAGACAAGCATTCTTGTCTGCTGGGACATCTCTTCTCAGGTTTTTGGTAATGGCTGCCTACTTCAGCAATTTCTGCATAAGAAGAAAACCAGAACATTGCTTACCAGTTCTGGGTAAGAAGAGAACCTGAACATTGCTTACCAGCCCTCCCAGACTGCTGAAAAAAACAAAAGAGAAATAGTGATCAGAGGCAGCTGGCTTCACCTCAAAGATATCTAAAAGGGAAATTGGGGTGGACAGAACAACACTCCAGAGGGAAAGTTTATTAACACTTTGAATTGAAAGAAAACAAATCTAAAAGATGCTGTACACCATCACTCCCAATAAATGATATAAGAGGGGAAAATGAAGACCACTGCATCATAAGGTGAGAGACTTCTGGAACAGGGAAGGCAGGTCAGCGTCACATCCAAAATTACACAAACACTTTTGGTGGGACATAAGTGACTATATTCTGACAGCAAATACATGTGCCATCAGACAACACTGTGTGGCTTACTTCCTGCTATCAGGCATCAAATATGTCTAACCCCAGTGGTGACAAAGGACAGGGCAAGACTTGAAATGGGTACCCTAAACTGGAAAGAGGTCACAGGTAAATACCTATGCAGTTTCCCAATGGATGAATCTCCTGGAAATCACTGAATTGAAATTGGATATTTCTGAAAGATACTAAATCAGTTTACAACTACAGGCTCTGAACTGTAATTGCCAGGAGTAATTAAAAAACCTTTGTGGAAGAGGTAGTTGGATGAAGAGTTGTCAAAACATTCCACTCTCACCTTAAGAAGGCAAGGTCCTCCCAGTCCTCCTTACCTCTGGCCACATGAACAGTATCAGAGGGAAAAGACATCTCACATTGTAGGAATAAGCATAAATCCACCCCAGATATTGTGAGGCCCTGTGTGAAAGCCCAGAATTGGGAAGCACATGTAAGGTGCTCCTCCTCTGAGGAAGGAGGAAGGATTCAGCACTATCTCAACATTAAGAGGAGGTAAAAGATGGAGAAAGTGGGGGAGGGGAAGAAGACCAAAATCCCTCCTGTGATATGGTAAATCCTCAGATTACAAGACATGGGGGCAGAGAAGATTTTAGGCAGCAAGCTGACAGAACAGCCCTTCCACCCCCTCACTAGACTAATTCTCCATAAGGATATTCAGCTTCAGTTTACATTCGTTATCAGGTCAGCTTTCTATGCAATCTAAACAATAAAATACATGCAGGAGAGGTGGGCAAACTGAATGCATTCTAATTTATCACATAAAGCAGGGACAGCCTAATTCATGTACTATTCCTACCCTCATTTACACAGGTAAGAAAGAGCAAAAGGGAGGAAAAACTCCTGGGGGAGGGATGGTATGGGGGGGTGGTGGGAAAAGCCTTTTTATTTTGCTAAAGGACCCCAGGGAAGGGCCCCTGAAGCAGAGGCCCTGCTTTTACAAATGCTTCCCTTTCCTTACACGGTTCCTTTAATACAAGTAAAAATTTCAAATTCCTCATTTGTTTAGCCTGAAATCCCTTGCACATTTCCCACAAACTACTTCCTTTTCTCTCTTTTTAGCTGGACTCCCTCTCTTTTTAATGAAGAGAAGTTCAGAGAGTTTTTCCCATGAATAGATGGCGGGCACCTGGGAGTTATGAATTTTAAAGTGATCATTTTCTTTCAGCCCCGCTGGACAATGGGGATCTCCTTTTGACTCACTTTCACAGCTTTGAGAGGCTCTCAGATCAGCCACATTCCAATCAGACTGGAGTCAGATCAGAGCCAGGCTGGACTGCATCAAGGTCTCTCACACAGAAAGACAAGGAGCAGATGGCCAACACTGAGCTCTCCTCCCCTTTTCAGAGTGCAATGGAAGGCAATGTGGGAAAGCGTTCCCCCAGCATTGCCTATTGATTCCTGAATAGGACCACCACATGCCACCAGCCTGTAGGTATGAACCTCTGTTAACAGATGGTGAGATCATTATGAGCAATTAATTCCTTTAATGTATCAGTGGGAACATGTTGGAAAGGGTGATGCAAGCACAGAGTGAATAGTGAACTTCTCATTCCTCGGGGAGAGCTGCGGCTACATCACTGAGGGATGGGAACAGTCTTTCAAGAGCCTGTGCATACTGAGAACCAGAGTTAGCCATTTGGTCCACAGACACAAGGCATGGTTTTTATTAACTAATCATCCCTCCCTCGTTGATATGTGATTAACAACAGATTTCTTTCTAGGTCATTTTTGGAGAGACAAACAAATCAAAACAATGGGAAAAAAATCCTGAACTATCAACACGGCAGGAATACAGGGATTTCGGTCGTAAAGACGAGGAGGGAATATCACTACCAAACTTTTTGTTACATGACATTTGATTTAGACTGGCTATAAATTAAAAAGGAGACAGACTATTTTGAACACAACTATCTGTATATAAATAAATGCAAAGAATTCATAACAGGTCTTAGCACTGAAAATAGAAGCCTACAAAATAAGCCCTTAGCAGGCTTGTCAGAAAGTAACTATGAAAGGAGCTTACAAGTTATAGATTGTACAATTTGAATATAGATATCATATTGAAATGCAGAGAAATCCACAGAAAATACTGCATATTTACTGCTATTCATTGTGATCTCAGTAAATTAAAATTCACTGTGCTAATAACAACTCTAAGAGTAGGACATTCCCGCATCATCTGCTTTACATGCATTTATATGACAGGCTTTGTTGTGGTGGTTCTTTTTTTATTCCTTCATTTTAAAGACAGAAGGAAAAACTGAAAGCACAATATAGATGGCTAGTTAGCTCTTGGTCTTAAAGATGACAGCAGAATGTGAACAGGAAATACAGGCAACTATTCACTTATTCATATTTAAATGACACTTTTTGCTTGTAATTAAGACACTCAAGTCGTGTCTCTGTTCATGAAATTTACATAACTGTACAATAGCTTGCCTAAGTGAACAGCAAATGGTAGTTAACCTTGAAGTGTATTATCTTAATTGAATAAATCTGGCTATAGTTCAATAAATTTAAACAGAAATATATCTTTAAAATACTAAAATAATTTTTAAGAATGCATTTGCTTTTACATCTTAAGATGGCTTGCTGCTTTTCTTCTAGATTTTTATTTCTGCTGTAACATTGGTCCTTTAAAAAAAAGAAACCATTGCAGAACAACAAAGACATTGATACGTGTTTCCTGTTTTCTCCTTATTGTTCGCAGTTTGAGTCAGTGTCACATTCTGGAAAGCCTTGATAAGAATATCAGAATATTGAATCAAAATGTATAACTTGCCTGTTTGAGATAGTCCCTTACCTACTTTCCCTGTCCCTATTGGACTTATGTTCTTCCCCTCCCCCACCATGTACCAGCTGAGTATCCCATCACACAGTGAGAAACCTAGGTGGGAGAATATAGATTTTTGCATAGGTTAAATAGAAAAGCCACATTCCACCACTCTCCCATTTAAATCAGATTTACATGGGGTGTAAATCCCCTCAGAATAGAGCCATTCACAAAGAGCTCAGAATGATCCCCTCACAACACTGATTACATTAAATCAGTAGCAATCATGTTTCCTGGATTATGTAGTTACAGCAAGAGAAACTGTGCTGTGTATTTATATTTGTATGAAATAAGTTAATGAGAAGCCACCTGTGTCGTGTATCAGTTTACAAGAAAAAGCAGAGGAACACAGGTGTTTCAGCAATACTGCTGCGTATTTTTACATGAATTTGCAAACACTAAAAATGAACATATTGTTACTGAATTCAGTGACATACACATTTTGAGGGACAATATTTTGGATTTTGTTTGGGCTGTCTTGTGATTCTTAAAGAATTACAAAAGGCTGGTATCTTGGCCATCAGCAAGAGCTATAACTCGGGCTTTTCTCACTCCCACAATGTTCACCATTGTACCTTATGCAACACTGACTGTACATGCTCAGTTCTTATCCACGTTGCTGGTGAGAAGCATTCACACTGTGAATTACCATTTTTCCCAGCATCTAGCGCTACTCAAAAGACAGCACAATAATACACTAGAAATGCCTTTGTCTGTTAAAACATTATTCTTCATTACTACATGAAAAGCAAATTGTCTTTGTATAGAGGAAGAGTGGCACACAGTAGCTTTGGGAGCCAGGAGAAGGAATTTGTACCAGTAGCTGACCACTTCATAGTCACACAAGCCGGATTCTTCCTCAGTAAGCAGACATATTGGTGTTTTGAAAAAAATTTTGGCTGTACCTTTTTATGTCATTAATTGTACTAGAATGACTCCAAGAGGATCATTTGATTTTGCCCTTAAGAAGAACATCCAAGATTTTGGTTTTTTGCTTGAGGTTTGGAGGGGAAGAGAGCGCATTAACAAGAAGTGCTTAATCTCGACTTGATGCACCACATCTAAAATGAAAGCAAATCAGAAAACCTCATCCTTTCATCAGGATCAATTGGGGAAGACAATAATCAAATGACGAATCATGAAAATTCAAGACCAGCTTTCATTTTTGCAACACAGTTGAACAACTGTACTCAAAACTGACAAGGTTATTGCAAATAGGTCTTGAAATTAGGCAAGTAATGGGACAAAAATCCTTCAAAGGCTATTCTCAATTTCCCCTATATTTTCTTTTTCCTTCAAATAGAAAAGTAAAAATCAGTATGCACAAAAAGATTCTGTTACAATAGTCTTAAAGCAAATACTTAAAGGACTAGAGAAGGATGCAGCATATTACAATAGTTCCAGATGTTGGTGGACTGCAAGAGGAAAAATAAACCCGTCGATTCAAAAATTATTCATTCTAGGACAGGAATCTACTGACTTCCTTTCTCTCCAAAAATGCAGGTAATAAAATCTGCTCATTTTGCTCCTGACAAAGATTATAATTGTAGTTTGCAACCAAGACAGCTGAAATCATTAGTCCTCCCTCAACGAACTGAAGTGGCTCAGCCTGTCTTGGCACAGTCACATGTATTTAGTCTAGATAAATCATACTTTAGAGGCTTATGAAATCCAGCTATTTGAGAATACTCCTAGCAATTCTACACACTCACAGGACTGGTTTGCCAGCACAAGGAGAACTGTACTTCATAACCTTTGATCAGGGGCTGACTAGGAGAACTTCACTGGGCATCTGCCCACAGAACCTGCAATCGTCTGCCTTCAAAGATGGATTTGGATCTGACTTCTCAGGTTTGAGAGTTTTTTTCCAAATGTTGCTTACTTTCCAGTACTTATCTACATGGACAGCTTTCCAAAATTAACACATTGTCTAGGACCTCCCCACAAAGTCACAATACCACCTGCTGAACTTCAATCTGCTCCTTAGGTTGTTGCCCATGCATTTCTCATAGTAACAATTTATGAATATTTTATTAATTTTTAGGGAAGCAAAAAATTATATACTGGATCACTTAAAAATAAATATTGAAGATATATTAAAAATTTCCAAAATGTTTTAATTACCATCCTTAATCAACAGTTTCTCTTCTCTCTTTACTAATATGTAGGTTCTTTTTAATTATCATGTCTGTAACAGCACTTTTCCATTACATGGGCACAGACATGACACAAAATTAGAAATATAAATTACTTTCAATTAAGGAAAGTGAATCAGTTTGAATCTGAAAGCAGAGAACATTCTGGCAGTGGCAGTTGTGCAGATGGGGAGGCACTTCAGCAAGCTCTGGGATGTCTGAGCACTTGATTCTGGAGACAAACCACTTCTACTGCCAAGAGTTAACCCTGGTCAAGGCACAATGTGGTGTCCACAGAATGAAAAACTGACACAGGACAACTTACCAATATGCCTTCTCACAATTTCACTCCTCTTAGAAGTGCTGGACACTGTCTGGCACAACAGAGAAAATGCAAACTGAGTTTTGCTGCAAGCACACCAGTCCCAGTCTGCTGTTTCATTAGAGTAACTGACTTCAGTCAGATTACACACAGGTCCTTCCAGGAGAACACTGCATTACCACTTTCACCAATAATTTCAAATGGAAAATAAGTAGGACAGTGAAGTCATGCTTCAAATTCATATTACTTGCATTTTTAAAAAAAAAAAGCTTGCAAGATTGGATAGCTACTTCAGCTTAAACAGTCGCATATAAATCAAACCGTAGCAGCATTCAGCACCAAAACCTTTGGCAACAGAATGATCTGTTGCTTGCATACCACACACATTAAGTACTTGCAAGTGCTCTAAGTTTTTGTTCATTTTTAACAGCATGTAAAAACCTTGTCTGTAGCCACTATCCTTGCCAGTTCTCAGCAGTACAGTTTGATTGGAACCAGTCTGTAGAAGATGAGGAGGCAAAGAAATAGTAGGTATGAGCAAAAATCAAATTCCTCAAGCTCTGAATGCAATACAGCTGTTTGCAGCTTAATCTCTTCTCCAGAACCAGTTGAAACACACCAATCATAAACTGTAGCAAAGATGAAACTACCATCTGGAACATCTAGTGTTCAGGAGTATTCGCACAGGTATACATGTAAGAGCAAAAACTTCAAATGCTAACTTCTCCATAAAACACAAGCCAAAGCCAGATGAGATACACATCTAAGTGAGATTAAGGTGTGGGGCTTCTGGGGAGAAAGGAGGGTTGATATGTTGGTTTGCAAGTTTTGGGGAGGTTGGTGGTTTTTTGTTTGTTTTTAATTCTGAAAGTTTTCAGGATACTGACAAACCTGACCTCTAAAAATTAGTTTCTATTGCCAATACTAATATTTATGGACACAGACCTGGTTGAGTTCCCTACTTAAAAATGCAGAATGCTTCCACACAAGAATGCAGGTAATTTGGAAGCTTCCCTATGTCTAACTATGTTCCAAGTCTATGAAACATTATGTTTGCTGGATTCGGAATCTGTTTGTCCCATAGGACAAGTCCCAGGGTAACAGGGCTTCAGGACTTCATCCCTGACCTGTTTTATCTGAGTAAACTTCCAACCTTTCTATCAGTAAGGGGGATTCACAGCCTGGTTAGCAACTGATTTTATAAAACCAGTTTAGTCACTTCCTTCAGTGCATGTATTTGACCTGTAAGCATATTTTTAGGTCAAGGGTCTTGATAGCTATCCTTAATCCCAGCATTTTTTTAACCATACACTAGTGATTTAACTGCCTATTTCCAACTCCCTGAAAGCATCCCTGCAAAGCAGCTGGGGTTTTATGCCACTGGAACAGCTCCTTCAACAGAGAAACAACAGCTTTCAGCTAGAGAGGAAGAAAAGGAAACCAAAAGCCAAATCACATCATGCTGCAACCTGCCAGCATGGTCTCATCAAACAGAGTAGCATTAACAATTCCAAAGTTTCTTTTTCCTTTCCAAGACTGTCCTGCATGGATGGCAAATAGCACGCAAATTTTGTCTTGCCTTTCTCACAGAAGCAGCACCCTGCAAGCAGCATACCTGAGCATGCTTTCTTCATTACTCACTTTCAGAACACCTAAAGTTGTTAATTTCATTTTTATCATGGGGCGCTCTAAATATATTTATATATTGTGGGGCTATTACTCTCCAGTCTCTTTCATAGTGCCTCTCTGTGCATTTGTGCTTGAAGATACCAATTCTTTGAAAAAAAAAAAAATGCATTGGAAGGCTACCTCCTTGACTAGAATTCAAAAATATACAAGCCCATTTCTCAAAGAGACCCATTAAGGCTCCTGTTAGACCCAATGAGAGCACTAGTGATGAAAATGCATTTGAAGTTTAAGCTGACTTCAGGGACCTAAAAACACCCCCAGCACCGAAAGCATGTTTCTGCATATCTTTGTAGCCTACAGTTGCCATTCTGATACTGTGTCATGTTAGAAACACAGATAGCTACAAAACCAGTTATGCTATGCTGGCAAAGCGCCCCGTGAGCTCAGTGCCCAGGTTTCATCAGAGCATTATCTGTCATCCTCTGAAAGGCAATAAAAGTTTAGAGATGCTTAGTAGCATCTTCCCTGACTAGCATGAAAAGATGCCAAGCAAATACTGATGATAAAAGGTATATTCTTACACAAGTTAAATCATAGCAGAAATTTAAAATGAGGCTCTAATTACCTGAGCCTATTGCAACTTTTGTTGTTTGCTAAGTCACGGAGAAATCATAGCATCACTTAAACCAGCATTCAATTTAATAGCAACTTCAGAGTTCAAAATTCCCTTAAGATATAGCTGGTTTAATTTCAAAGAAAGCTACAGAATATGATTCCCCAAAGACCGCAGGGCATTTAGAGTCACAGGTGTATACAAGTTCTTGGAACAGACACTTATGGACAGTAGTTTCACGCATCAAACCCAATACAGGTGCAGTACAAAAGGTATAAACCATGTTATTGTGTGAGGATTAACCCAATAGCTTTGATATTAATAGGAGTTTAACCCTCCTGGATAACAATGGGTTTGATGAAAGCAGCCTTCATCAGAGCTCTTCAATAACATGTTGGTCATCTGACAACTGTTCTTTAGAACAGTCAGCTTCATCCAAATCTACTTCAGCAAAGGTATGGATGGTTGAAATAGAAACAAAAAAAACAATTTAAAAGTAGAAAAGCAGATTTTTGTCTGCCCTCTTCATATTGTCAATACTCATGCAACATTGTTTCCAATTACAGCAAAGGAAAACATTGCAGAGGGACATCTCTCTGCCGAAGCATATTACAAATCACCATAGTTTCAGCCCAGCCTGCACTGAACCAGCCTGCCAGGAACCCCACAAGACACTTTTGCTTTGTCACGTGGATTAGGTTCAAAGTCAGGAAGCAAGAGAGTTCATTCCTGAGTTGGGAGGCATGTGAATGTGAGCTGCTGACACAACAGGCAGCAGAGAGTAAGAATTTCACCTTGCAGATGAGGATTCAAGACTGTTGTCTTTATATTCTTCCCACCCCCACCCCCTCCTATAGAACCCAAACACCCACCCTCCTCTGTAGGAATATTGGTTGTCCTTCCAAAATCTAAATTCAGTGCAGACAGTCAAAAGAAAGACATGTCATATAGTCTGTAAGGGTCAAAAAATTCTCTACCTCTGAAATAAAATTTTCCAACTGTAAGTGTCAGATAGCAAAGGATTCTTTATCTTCCTTGGCCACACAAGTACTTCTGCACATCTGAATTTGTCTAGTGTCAGCTGTTAGCTACTTGCTTGTTACGTTGCACACCATTATTCCATAATCCATTTAATCTGTCATTGCTCAGTGTTGCTGATTAAAGAGGCCAATCCCATATTTCTCCTCCATATTTTGGCCATTCATTCCCACTATCTCCTTTGCATCAGTATTAACCAAATAGCTGAGTAATCTGAAAGCCAAATAATTGTTTGGTTTATGCAGGTTAGGAAACTCATCTGGCAACAAACTACCTCAGTTTCACTCAGGAAGCACAAAAACTAGAGCTGGCACAAGGGAGAGGCAAAAATAAGCAAATAGATGACAGTGGGAATGCCCTTTCCAGCAGACACATTGAATTATGCCAGATAAAACAGATCAAGGAACTACAGTACTAATCTGTGAAATTAATCATTGTAACACCTCGGTTTGGGAAGGATGTAGAGAATTCTCTGTTAATGTTAGGACTAGGTGTCCTAAACCATGTGCTTAGCTTCTTCAAAAGAAGATGAGAAAACACCTGGGTAAAATAGTCCAGTTTGTTACAATGCAGTGATAGCATTCTAATGATCTCTTCTGGCTTCTAAACCTATGCAACTTATGTGAGAACAGTATTACCCTTTTTCAAATACACTGATATACTAGAAATTTATCAACTCCCTAACAAATTATTTACATTTCTTAAGAAAGAATTTGCACCTCTTATCCATTAGTTTAATCCCTGCTATGAATACCTTAAGAACAGTTACTAGCCTTCTGCATTAATTGGCAGACAATCCTCTTCCTTCCTCAGTAAGGTGGGGGGAGAGGGAGAAAAGAGAGTATCTACAACTTTGGCATTGCCCTTTCATTCCCCAGTGCATACAAAATCCTAACTGAATCACAGCTCCATTTTATCCCAACTTTAACACAGGATGAGATTTTCATTAAGTCAAAAGACACTCAATACATGATGTATGGAGTTTTCATAAATATAGATAAGGCTTTCACGTTTCTGGACCCAGTTTGACGGTAAAAGTAGGTGTGAGGGCTGCTTTATTTAAAAAAACACAGATCTTCAGTCAAAAATGGTACTTGAATGTCTTTAGAATAAAATCGGTTTTTATACAGATCTTCACACTTCTTTCTGTACTGAGTTTTACTAAGATTCTTAAATATATTATAATGAAAAGCTGATTAAAATGACAGGATTTACTGACATCTTGCCACTGAGAAGGGAAAAAAAAAGGGGGGAATAAAAAAAAATCAAGACTAAAGAAAAATGTTCTACAGGTTTTCACTGCCTCCTGCTGGCCTCAAGGCCAATGTTTCTGCAGGCATATGGTGCCAGGGTACTTGCCATTCTTTTGCTTAGGTTGCCACCAAGACAGATTCTCACAATAAGCCCAGAGAGAAAGGGTCACGCCAGTGGGCTGCCAGATCCCAGGAACTGAGCAATAAGCACCAAGGTGCAACGCTCTTGATCTCACCTCCCAAGCACATGGCTGGGTGATCAAACAGGCCTTTGATCCAGCTGCTTTTGGCACGGCAAGTTTGAAAGCAGGATACAGGCTGAAGAGCTACTCCCACGGCTCAAGACCCATTATCTAGTGGGATTTCAGAGCTCCTGCTCTGATGCAGCCTCACAGTCTGACATCCCTTGGCAGCCACGGTCCCTCTCTCAACACAGGGCTCAAAGTGCCACCAAGGCACTGGCACAGTGGTGACATAACAAGAGCCTGTTCTGGGCACGTCCAGTTAGCCCAAGTACAGCATGGTATTGATGCTTGCAAAGCACAAACTGTGTCTGCTGAAGTTAGCTCAGAAATTTGCTCAACTCTGTGCACTACCCTGTGGTAACATACAGCAAAAATTACACACACCCTTCAACAGGTATCCCACAGGTACTGTTGCTGTACAAGAAGATTCGGGTTCCGAAATTCCAAAGAATTCACAGCCAGTGTTTAGCACACATTATAACAAGTGTTGGCTCTTAATGCTTCATTTTGAAGGTCTTAAATGTTAAATTCTGCTATAAATCATCCCCTCTGGCAAACTTCAAACATCAATAGACTCCTCAAAAGCATCTGGTTAAGTTGTGGGTAGAGCATAAAGTTTTATTCAAACCACAAAGGCGTATAGGAAAAGGAGAATTGAAAATAAATAAATAAAACCCAACCAAACAAACCCTTAAAATCATTGGCTTTGCCACCTACACGTAAATGCTAAGGAGTTCAGCAGGAATACCCAGTACTTCTTCACAAAACATATTCAGGATTGCAGTTCCAGTTTGAAAGTTCATGATGCCAAGGCCATTTGAAAGCTGTGCTTAAGTTATTCAGCTCATTTATTTTTAAACTGTACAATTAGTTTGATGCTCAAGACACTCCTAAAACCCCTTAAAGAACCTGACAGCAAGAAGATATCTCCTGCTCTATTACACATTCTAAGAAACATGTGGGGTGCCTCATGAGGAAATCTGAAAAAACAGTTTTTTCCTCACTCTACAGCTTCCTGCTTGAACTCAGCCCTCCAGAAAACAATTTTCCTTTTCACACTTCCAAACACCTTCTGGGTTTTCCAAGAAATGCCAAGTTCAATCTTTGAATTTCTGAAAAGTCATTAAGATCAGGGCAGACATGGTATTTCCTTTCTTGTTTCCATGAAGTAAAATACAGAACCTTGAGGATTTTAATATCTCTAACAAAAAGTGAAACTCGTGCCTTCCACAGCCACAGAGTTGTACCACCCCTCTTCCCATGATAGTCAACCAGGAATTTTGTGAATAGCAACCCAGCCAGAAGACCACTGGATCATTTCTCTTATTTTCTTTTCCAGATACTGCTTTCTCAAGTTATAATACCACCAAGTTCTATTTCTAGTTTGGGCATTATGGTTTTTGTTTGAGGGTTTTTTTTTTAAATGAAAGATCGAGGTCTAGAGGAATGCCAACAGTTTTGCTAAAGCAGTTGTTGCTGTAAGTACAATTTGCAGCACATAGACTTCATTTTATGACCACTCCTGAATTAGAGTGAAATATGAAACAAAATGTTACATTCTCACCTGAGGCTGGGAGATGTAAATATTTTATATATAAGGATATATATGCATGACTTAATACGTAAGTCTGTGTATTACACAATTAGATCTAGGGGTCTAAGTCTTCTCCAGTTAGCAAAGTGTAAGACATCATTTAACACATCTCCCTGACACCACAGTCATGAATTACTCCAAAACATGGAATACAACAAATTACTTTGGACCAGGACAATAGACTGAAGATACACAAAACAAACACACTAAAACATACTTAAGTCCTGCAGTGGTCACACACTGTTATATACACACAGAAAAAGGAGCTTCAAAAGCTGCTCTTGGCAAAACCAATTTTGTTGCCTGCCTTCATCGGGCTTCTCATATTTGTTGATGTTTGATTATTGTGCATTTTATTTCTAAGCTCCAATATCCTAAATAGAGGATTTGTTTTCAAATTTAACTCCAGATTAGTTAAATTCTGCTCTACTTATGCTTCCTCCATCCTCCCTATACCTGAGAAAAATCAATGCAGTTCTTTAAATTTATTTTTTTATAATTTTTTATTAACCATAAGCTAAATGTTACTATTTACAAAAGATCAAGCACATCTCAAAGTTATGTTTGAGACTATAGCAAGTCCTTGTTCTTTCCAAAAGCATCCCAGCAAACAGGGCTCATGAGGTATATTCCTGCTAGTTATAAGTGTACAGGGGCTTCTTCTAAATATTAATACCTCACTTTTTCTTAAACATTTACAAAAAAAAAGTCTTTAAGTATTAGGCAAAATGCAGAAACTTCACCTCAAAACATAATTCAATCAGGCTTGCTACTACGCAGTCTATTTGCAGTATCTCTGTAACTATGCAGCTGCAAGCATATAAACCCTTACCAACACAAAGGCAAAGATTGGGAAACTAAAAATGGAAGTCTGCTCTGAAATAAAGGGCTATATATCCAGGATTTTTTTCCATCTTGATTCTGAGTTTTATCCAAAAGAGAAAGATCAGTCCCTTATTTTTCACAGTCCTGCAGGAACAATATCCCCTGTGGCACATGGGTATATTCTCCAAGCACAAAGAGGAAATGGTCCAGAGAATTTCATTCATCTCAGTATCTTTAGCTGTCCAAAAGTCAGCATCTAATCTAAACTAGACATCTAGGCTGCCTCAACAGAGAGAGAAACATCTCCAGACAGTGATTCATCTCACCAGAAAACTATTTCAGCTGGGGTGGGGGGAGCAACCTGCAGAGGTACCTGGAGAGCATGATCACTCTTCCCTGACCAGAAAGGGGCCATCCTGATGAGCATTCCCAAACACTTCAAGAGCACCACGGAATCACCACATGTCCACGTGGCTCTATGTCACAACACAAGGTGTTTACATGGGAGCAAGATGAAAAACCAGGTAGCTGAGGGGCTGACATCACCCCCATCACAACAAAACACCACGCACGGGCACTGTAAAGCCACCCTAAGATCTCACACTAGGAGACCACACGGTATTCGAGCCGTAGGTGGATTGTTGCTTCTTTGTAAGACAGCTTAGGACTGTTTGCCTAGACCACAATCATCACTGCAATTTCTGACACACAGGTTACAAAACCTTATTCACAGAGCCTTGTAAAGCAGCAGAGTTCTCTGGTTGCTCAGTTATTTGGATTTCCAGCTGCAGGAGAGCATGAACACCATGGATTGCTGATGGCCAATAAACAAGCCTCTCACCAGTCTTCAGAGCCATTAAGAATCTGCAGCTGCCAGCACAGCTCTCTCCATCATCCTCCAGCCATCCAGCTGCAAGGAGACCTCCTATTTAAGGTGCACTCTTCTGGCAGGCTCCTTTTCCACACCACATGCAGTAACCTGTGGCCTGAACTGATAGTTTCTCCTCCAATGAGCTCATTCAACGTAAAGATCAGGATTCTTATTTCCTATTACAAAGAGCAATCAAGCAAAGTATTTGACATTCTGATCCATTTAGCAAAAGTTACATTATCCCCAACTACCTCCTTCCCATCCTGAAGCCTTATTACTAGAATTGCTGCTATGATCTACAATCAGCAAATGCCTGTATCTGCTGAGGAATTGCTTACACAAACTGTCCCAAACACAGGCAGCAAACAGAAAGAGTGCTCTTAAGGACATTTAAATAAAACCATGATCATTGGGTAAACTTGGCCTCTGAGAAGGAAAGCAATGAAATATAAACCACAGGTCACAACTCAAAATTGGCATAGCTCAGTAGCACCTGGAAGGCACTGCCAAACTGAAGCTTTCATTTTCACCTACAGAAGAATGTAGATTTCACAGTGTGGAATTAGTCCTTTACAAGAGCATTTGACTGTTGTTTGTCCAGCCTCTTAAATGCCAAGACTCTCCATCTAGGAGGAATTGATTCAACAAAGATTCTGACATCCCCCAAGGAGGATGAGATGGGATTTCAGATGCATCTGAGGTGAAAAACGGGTTACAATGTTGCTATTGCTAAAAATTTTGTCTTTCAGCAGTATGCAGGTGACATGTCCCTCAAGTACTGTACTCAAATTAAACAAAAATAAGGAAAAAGAAACAAAAATCCCATTTTTTTTTAACTTTTACATTTTGTTTCCAAGGGGTCCTTGAAGATCAAAGGCAGAAGTCAGATGCACCATTTGAACAGCAAGCTCGGTACAGGCTTCAAAGCTAAGAAAGCCAGAAGTTGCCTAACTGGAAGTTAAATTTGATTTATTCAGCAGCATTGGACTGGGAGGGGCACAGCAGCTTCTCCGTATTTCACAATGGAAACTCTTCTTTATTCATTCTGCCTAATTATATACTGACACTGCAAAATTACATTATGAGGGCAGTAACTTCTCTAAATAATTGTCACTCAAAGACATTCTGTAATGCTTTGTGATGTCTCCCAAAGCAGACTATTCAAAGACTAGAGACAGTTTTATGCCAGAACAATTGGTTCGTATATGATTGAGGCATTTTGTTTTCTACAGCTTTGCAGTATAAAAGCAGCTGCAACACCTGTTGGCCTAAGACATCTCATGTGTGTTTCATTTATCTATTGGATCAGCCACTGGAATCCTGGCCCCAACACTAAAACTGAGATTACGAAAACTGGCCAGACTTAAGAGCATTTGTCTTTGGCTTGATCAGAATGTTTGTCTAAGAAACCAGACAAAAGTTGCATTTTAAGTCTCAAGAGCTTGGGTCTTATCTTGCAGTTTAACCATTGAACAGCACTAATACAGAGTCACGAGACTGCCTGGAACACTGGGGACTGACCTTCAAGAGCTGGCCACACGACATTCATGATTCACCAGTCAGATAGGAGAAAAGCAGGAGGCTGGGTGGGTTCATCTGAGAAAACATGAGTTTGAGGAATGGACACAGCCAGCCACTGAGGTCTCAAAGACTATTAGTAATACAGCAATTAAATGAATTAACAAAGATGTTTCAAGCTTTACATGCTAGAGAAACTCTGACCTAGTCAAATTTTCAAGGTTATTCATCATTGGATATTTAGATGTCTACTCTGAATGGAGGAATGAATGCAAAGACCCTGAAATATCACCTGTGTGTTTGAATACTCAGATTTTCAAGATCAGCCCTTAATATTGGAAAGCATCAGGCAAGTATTTAAAGAATAGAAGAGTCAACCACCCTCAATCTTTCAAACCAACGAGAGACTTTCCATAGAATTACATCTAATAAGCCTTAGGATGTCTAGCTCTAGTTAGTCACTCACTTTAATGTTTCTGTGGTAGCATGCAGTAGGTTTTCTGACATGCACTATTATATATAGCAACTACTCTGTCAAGGTTGCCTTGAAACGTGTTTTCAAAGGAAAGGAGAAGTAAAAATCCTGCACTTACCCTTGCTTGTAATACTATCCTTCTGAGAGTATTATATGCATATTCTATGCTGCTGTTCCAGATTTGAAGGTGAAAAAAGAATGCCTCTGAAAGGTATTGTGGCAAAACAAAAGCACAGACATTTAAAAGCAAATAAATATGCAGATATCTGTTTTTACTAGTGCTCATTATTAATATTTAGACTCCCCAGAAAATACTATATAGGTGAACACTGCTAGCTTCACTCACAGAGACTAGGATTTGTGTCTATACATACATATGGCTTGTGTATAGGCATACACATACACTCTTTTAGTAAGCCCCAACTTCTTTTAGAGTAAGATTTCCAGACCCTAATTATAACCTCAAATTTTTTTTAAATGGTGCATATAATGTTCTTGCCCAAGTTGACATTCTTATCTTCCCCTCATGAAATCATCCTTTAAATAAAACCTTTTTATCCCATGCTTCACATCACAATTCTCCTTGGTCCCCGTGACACACAATGATGCTCCAGCAATACTCTGGGCACAGTGTGATAATATATTGGCACAGGCCCTTGAAAGAATACACAAAGCAGAGTAAGCATACTTTCTGTTTACTTGCATGGGAAGATTAGCTCAGTACTAGATCTTCTGGCTGTACTGACTAATTGTGGTTTGCTCATCTGTGCAGATCTGCTAAGGAAGTTCCTGGTAGGCACTATACATTGGAACTGCTTAACACCAAACACGAACTGAGATTATCCCAGTGTGCTGTTTGATCCCATATGACCCCACACAGACCAAACTCCTAGTGACTTCAAATGAAAGTTTACCTCAATTGCGCGTTTCTGGCCAGCCCTTGTCCTCAAGCACAATGCTAAAACATGGTAAAAGTGAAGCTGCAAAAGACATAGGGTAAGATGAAGCCAATTCTATCAACCTTTATTCGGTAACTTTTTTGGTTTTTTTTTTTTGCAGATGATAAAGTGAAAAGTGGTCCCACGTATATGAGACAGAAAGCATAATCAAACCTGCAGACAAATATTTTACATGCCCACACCTTTTTGCAGATAACTTACTGATACTCATTTCAGCATTGCTCTCTTTGTGTAATATTCCCTGGTTTAATTACTGAGAATAGAAACTTCTGATTACCCTGCATTAGGGGAATCACAGCAAAATGCAGCTGCTTTATGGTCAGTTTTCCATTTCTATCATCTCTCTGAGCATCTGTGCACAATGTTAGTGATTATGAGTTGTACCATTCATTCCCTAGCAGGAGAAACAGTGCCAGAAATTCTGCTGTGTGTTTTGCTTGGCAAAAAATAGAAATCCCTCTGGAAAAAGAAAAGGGAATGAAAGCAGGAAAAAAAAGCAGGTAGCCGAGTCTGTTGCAATTTTTTTTTTTGGTTTTGTTCAGAACAAGTTTCCAAGTGCAAGCAGGTAAAAACAAGTCCTGCACAGTTCCAACATTATGACAGAACAATAGGAGGATTTAAGCGTGGCCATACATTGTGATATGGCCTGACTCTCACAAGCTGACAGACATTTCTGCTTAATTTTACTCTTTTCCCTAGTCTTCAAAATAATTGAACATTGGAGTAGAAATCAAAGAACATATGTTTTTCCATCAGACGTACAGTTTTGAAAAGATCTGAGGATTCATTTTGAATTTATGTCAGAGAACTTCAAACAAAGAAATATTTTTGGACCATAGTGCCTAGCAATGAAACTACCTAGCGACGGATAATGGAAAAAATATCTTCTTTTTTTAAAGTCAGAGTAAGGCAGTTATCATGTAACAGTTACTTATGCTACCTTTTATAATAATTGGAATGATATATCTGTAAAAGCAGCATAGGTTTTGCTTTAGTAGATTTTAAGAAGATTTTGGGGAAAGAAAATTTTCAGAGACACTATCTGACCATTTACGAATTTGCAAGCACCCTCTAGTGCCTCCCTAAAGCCAATGACCCTTCTTCAATTTAAAAATGTAATAATATCCCTATGGTGACAGGTGTAGCATACAGCAATAGACCCAAGTCTTCCTTTTTTCATATAAAAGAATTTTCAACAGAAGTTGAAGCTCCCTGTGTATAGTGCTCTGATTAAATACCTCGCCAATGAACATTCTTCTTCCAGCCAGCAGCAATTTTAGATTTCCTTGTAGCATGCTATCTTTCTTAAAGATTCTGGTATGCTTGTTTTTATGCTTCCATTCAAACACATGGCAGCAATGGGACAGGAGGTTTCAAACCTGCACACCCTGACATCCTATGAGTCTGCCCTCATAGGATCAGCGCAGTAAAAAATCAAACTGTTAAAAATTCTGCTCAGTGGAATCCACCTCTGGTGCCATAGAACGGCAGTAAAGTCACCAGGGAGAGCCAGGCCAGTGTGGCCAGGCAGCAAACCCCGTGGGTATCAGGGTGCATAGCCAACCACGGTGCCCTGATTTGTACCTGGATTTAAAGGAGCATTCACACAGGTTCAGAACAGGGCAACTGAAATGACAGCATAAAGACACAATTGACTTCTGGCCTCCCCACAGGAAAAGCCTGGCCAGCCTCAAGGATAAGAGGACTCAGTGTTTAGTCTTTTTAATTAGCCATTTTTCCTCAGTACCCTTTTAATTATTTTTACATGGTACCCACTAGGGAGGCTGCATGGAATTCATTTTTCTTTAGGGAAGAGAGATGTTGGGGCCCCTGGCAGCATCCTTCTAGTTTGCTTTCTCTGAGACTGGTCTCTACCAGTAGAATCAGCAGGACCATGGGAGTTAATAAGCAGCTGGCCAGATGGTGCCTGTCCAAAGGTGTTGGCTTTGTAGACAACTGGAACTTCTCTTTGGGAATAAAATCAGTGGTACAGGAGAGCCAGCCTGCATTTCAATCAAGTACAAGCAGGCAGACTATTAGTGGAGATAATTACCTTGCCTTTTTTTTCCCTCCTTCTTCCCCCTCCCCCTCCCTTTCCCAAAACCAGTAGATACAGACCTGGGGAGTGAGAAACAAAGGATTCCCAGGGTTAAAAAGAACATTCTTCCAAACACCATAAGCAGAAAACTAAGTGTTATTTATTCAGATGCAGAATTCAACAATTACACCCCCACTGCTGAGTTAATACTTATGAAATAATGAAATGGCATGCAACAATAAAAGCTTTTGATACCAATAACTTAAAAACAAGTTAAAGACATACTCCATTGGTTTTTGCTAATCAGGCCACTCTTATGGCCTCGTGACCATTATCACAAGGTACTTCAAGGGCTGATGATGCAGCCCTGACCATGCCACCAACTATGCTACTACTGCCTCAACTAACACCATGGTCACATTCCAACATGGAAAATGTTTCAGTGCAGCTC
Organism: Promerops cafer; assembly: GCA_013398275.1. Taxonomy (NCBI): domain Eukaryota; kingdom Metazoa; phylum Chordata; class Aves; order Passeriformes; family Nectariniidae; genus Promerops; species Promerops cafer. The sequence goes on along the minus strand of VZSE01010635.1, from coordinate 1,048,154 downwards.
AGACCTGAAAGAAGAATCTACCTACACATGGAAGCACACAAAGTCACTGAGTTTAATTGCACATCAGAAAAACATCTACATGGTTACAAAAGAACCTTTCTGCCAGAGTATTAAGTAAATAGCATGAGACTGTTGGTTTTTTCTCCTCAGAGAAATATGAGAGTTAAGATAGTAAATAGGAGTCTGAGCTTGTTTTCCTTTTTTACCACACACACAGCACTATCACAAACTAGTCACTTCTCCTGTAGCCCCTGCTCCACCTCTCTGAAAAGCACAACACAGGTTATCTTAGTGTGGTGCCTTTGGGATACAGACCCCAATGATCCTTAAAAATTGGAGTTACCAAGAAACTCAACACTGGTGTTCTGATACAGAATCAAAATAAGGACTTGTATGAACTCTACTCCTTCCTTGAAACAAGGTGGAACTAATTTGCTGTTCCAGAAAGTTCCCTCTGCCTGTAAACACATGCTTTCTTTCAGAAAGCTGCTTCTTCAGGCAACACTAGGATCTTGTCCAGCTATCCCACTGACACCACTCCACAAAAGGTCTGTGAATTTGGAGAGGTGACAGGTGATTTCCCTTAGAGCTGCAGCCATCAAATCCTACAGTGCACAAGCCCCTTCTTTCCATCCCATAGCACAGCCACGTAAGCTTGCTATATTTGTGCTGTTGTTAAGAAAATAGATCAATGAAATAGTCGGAATGTTTGTTCCTCTCTGGTAGTGGGAGGCAATTAACTGCTGTTTACTACCTGAAAGAGCTTCTGGAGCTGGAAGCTTCTGGGCAAGAGCAAGTTCTCTGAAAACAGACTGTTCTGACAGTATTGAGGCCAACAGAGGAATGCAACTCATTCCAAATTCACATTGTTTCCTGCTCCATCATGTATTTAAGTTCCCACATGCAGAGCCTGACTGCAGTACATGCCCCTTTCTAGGAGGAAAAGAAAAAAGATGAAGAAAAAAAAAGGCTCTCTCCTCAAGTATCTTGGTGAATAGATCCATTGCACAGAAATCCAGATTATTCATTAATCCTAATTTAAAAGGATTAATTTTTTTTTTTTGCACATTACTAGGCCAATATGAATAGCCTTTTCAGAATCCTCACTGACAAGTGCAAACTGAAAGCTGCTTTGTAGTCTCCATGTTTCTCATGCAAGATTCATACTAGGTAAACAATCAAATTATCAACATTGCATTGTGTCCAAAACTGCCACCAGCTAGAATAGACTTACAGAGAATGTTCCTACACTGAATGCAGAAAATATTTTCTGCAATGTCAAGTAAATCCTCCATTCAGATGACCTATGAATAGCAGCATTTGTGAAAAGCACAAAACCAGAAAAACCACTAGCACACTTCCCTGTGCTTTCATGCCGTGACACTTCTCTTACCATATTATTCTCCTTTCCCATCTGTGTAATGCCAATCACAGTATAAAAATTCAACTGTAGATAGATCCTCAGAGTCCACATAACAGAAGTTTTGCATGACTGCATTAATTTCTAAGTTACAAATCTGTGATTTGTCTTCCTCCTTCCCAGCTCTCACAAATGGACATCATATGTTCACTAATGCCATTCTCTCTACTTAAAAATCCCATACAGATTTATCTGCTGTCTTTCTGTTTGCAACTATATCCCTGACATAATGGATCATGGCCTTTAAATAACAAAATTAAAAGCACTAGGAAAAAAAAAACACACAGAGAAAAGTATTAGATAAAAAGTCTCTGTAGTAAGATGTATTCATCAGCTTCTCATCAACTGCAGTTCTCTTTTCCTAACACTCAAGTTACTCCCCTAAATAAACAGCAATATGTATGCAGGCCAACAGGCTTGTATCTTCATGTAATTAAGGAAACATCTCTGCTTTGCTGTTGCACACCACCATAACATACAAATAGCACATCAGGATTAATCTGCCACCTCTGACATCTTGTCCACAACAGAATCATTGATTCAGACTCATTCAGGTGAGAAGGGCCTCAAGAAGCCTGTTATCCAACCAATCACTCAAAAAGGTCAGCTAGAACCAAACCAGCTTACTCAAGGTTTTATTCAGTTGAGTCTTGAAAGCCTCCAGCAATGGAGGACCTCCAAGCAATCTCTTCCATTTCCTGACTGTTCTCACAGGGAAGGTGATTTTCCTCCAAGGCAGTCCATGACATTGGTTCTCACTCACTTCCTACATCTCTGCATAGATCTGCTCCAAGAGGACTCCCTCCATGCTTTTCCCACAGACTGAAGATAGGCTGAGGAGCCTGCAGTACACTGTATCGCACTTTTAACCTCTCCTGAAGATAGGTACAACGTTTGGCTTTGTCCAGGAATTGGGGCTCTTCCCCAATCTCCATGACTGTTCAAAGACCACACATTTGTACAGACATGGACCAGCTGTCTCAGCAGCCTTGAATGCAGCTTGTTTTGTCCCATTGACTTGCATGGGTCAAGTACGCCCTGACATGGTCCTTGTCCCTTGATGGGGCTCAGTGTCCTTCTTGAACTCTTTCATTAGGAGCAGAGGCCTGTGAAACCTCACTAGTGAGGACTGAGGCACAAGAGACACAAGTACCTCAGGCTTACCCGTGCCCTGTGTCACTAATTCACGCATCCCACTCAGAAACAAGCCCCATTCTTGTCCCAGAACCCTGTGGCTATTCATGCACACTCCATCCTTGTCCCAAACCTTGTGGATAATCCTGGTACACTCAGCATATCCTGTCAGTACCACTGGTGCTCAGATGGATTTGCAGCAGGAGGTGGCAGTCAAAAAGACAGACAAGCCTCAGCAGTCTCTCCACACCATCCCGAGTCTGAGCACCTGGTAAGCAGCAAACCCACGAAGGCTTCAGGTCAGCGTGGTAGATAGGTGCCTCCATCCCACACGAGAGATTCTCCAGCAACTATCACCCTCCTCTTTCCCTTTGTGCAGAAACACAGATAAATTAAGCCGTGTCTGACACCTCCCCTGAAGGCCGTATTTTCAGGGCACAGCACCTGTTCTGTAACCACAGCATAAGCCTGCTGCAGGTGCAGAATTTCAGGGCTTTGGGAGAGCATTCCAGAACAGTACAGAAGATAAACAACCGATTAAATGGAAGAACTATTTATCTTAATACAATTGTTGTTTAAAAGGAACCCAAAACAACAAATTCCTGTATGTGTATAAAAAGCTCAAAGGATAAAAGTTTGCTCAATTAAGAGACAAAACATTTGCACAGTTCTTACTCAATGAGTGACCCTGCAAGAATATCAGTATAAGATTCCTCCACCTGAACAAGTTTCAGCAATCTCTCTTCATGTTCCAAGCTTTGTACATCCATTTAGAAAAAGCATTTTCCTCTCTCTTGCACCAAGTCATACACAATTGGTTTTTTACCTCTCAACAGCCCCCTTCAAAGTAACACTGGTATAATTACTTTGTTTGTAATGAATTTCCATAGATAAAACAGACTGGAACAAAGCAAACACTCTGCAGATAGAAACAGGGATTCAACCCCACAGCTCAGTCCACCACGGTTATGTTTAATATTGAAGCTTTTGCCAGAACAGCAGTGATTCCTCATATTACCACTACCACCACTAACCATGACCGAAACTACATGGAAACAAATGATGAAAAATACACCATTTTATACCAGACCACAGGCATTGGAATTTTACACCAGATCTGGTTGTATTATAGACCAGAACTAGTTTCCAGAAATCTAGGAATGAACCTTCACAGAATTATCTTTTACAGCCTTTACCTGATTCAAGAATGACTACTGCATTATCTCCCAATGATACTGAAGCACTCCTTATGCTTTCTAACTAGCCATAATGACCAGTGAAAACCAGATTTCACTGCAAGTTCCTCCATTAAACTGTGGACTTGTTACATGCTCGTCTAGATAAGCAGTGGAATTTTAGCTACCTGTTATCCAAGGTAAAGGTGACTTTTTAAGGGCAAAATAATTACATGCAATTGAGCCCTTTTTCCTATGCCTATTCATAGGATTATTTAGTAGGCAGTGTGTGTTGGGTCTGGCTGAGATGGAGTTAATTCTCCCCACAGCAGCCCTCACAGAGCTGTGCTTTGCATTGGTCGCTGGAGAGGTGCTATGCTGCTAACACTCCTGTGTTTTGGCTCTGCTGAGCAGGGCTGGCACAGCATCAGTGCTGTCTCCCCAAAATTCACCAGTAGGCTGGAGGTGGGAGATATCTTGGGATGGGACACAGCCAGGACAGCTGACCCAAACTGACCAAAGGGATATTCCACACCATATGAGCTCAGCTCACATATAAAAGCTAAATTAAAAGGGGAGGAAATGGCCAGGGGGCTATTTGTTATTTACAGCACTTTCCTTCCAGAGCAAATGCTTCCTGGGAAGTGACAGGACATCACTTGCTGGTGGGAAGTAGATAATGAAATATTTTGTTTGGGTTTTTTTTTAACCTTTTATTGCACATGCAGTCTTCACTTTTTCTTTATTAAATTGCCTTTACCTTGAGCTGTGAGCATTCATCCTATTTTCTCCCCTCTGTTCTGCTGCAAAGGGGAGTGATGGAGCAGCTTGGCAAGTACCTGGTGTCAAGCCAAGGTCAACCCACTGCACAGCATTAGCTTAGACAGCATCACTTCAGTAGCTTTGTGGTCTACTTATGCAGCTAAAATTACACAGGCCCAGGGCATCTGAAATGGCCAGAGTAAACCAGCAGAATGGTCCAAAAGGTCAAAGGTCTGGTCTGAAACTGAAGGCCATGTAAGACAACCACTGGTATGGCATTTTCAGCTAAAGCACAGACTAGAAGGATTCTGTTTATCTGTTTGTATATCAGTTTCAACCTGTACAGGAACATCAATTACTTTTCAAGGATAGCTCTCACCTTGTTATTTCAAAAGTGAGGAGTGATAACAGCATATGTTGATTTTCTTATCTTTCTCACAAAAAGTCACAATTTAAAATAAACACTAACCTTGCATCTCACAGAGAAAAGGACATTTATTCACCAGAATTTTTAAAGGTGTGAAATTCAATTTAATAATACCAGATATATTAAATAACAAAGCTTTAGAAAATATATGTAATTAGGTGAAAACATGGTCATTTAAGCAGATATTTCTATTGAATCTTTGCTAGACTCCATGTTTGTCACCAAATTAGATGTTGTCCCATGGTATGCATTATAAATGAGGCAATTCATTTCATGAGGTTTATAACCAGTGACTGGAATTATAATCAACAATATATATTAATGCCTTCTAATATCAATAATATTTTGGAGCTTATTATGAGTTCATGCTAGTTGCATGTGACAGTAACTCCCCTGTCTTTGTACAGACTCCTGATTTATCCTGGGGTACACCAGAATAAAGTCTTCAAATTTATATGAAATATTTTGGTGCTTAAATATGTTTTTAAGGTGCACAGTATTGTCAGACCATTTGCATCCTACAAGGCATTTGCCAAAAAGAGAAAAGTGGGATTACTTTTGTTTTTAAATGGCTATCATCATTTAAAAACTGCAGTTTTTCCATTTGCATAAAGCTGAAGGTCATTTACTCCCTTAGCCCCCAGAAACAGCAAAGGAATAAGACTATTCTTTTTTTTCCTTTTTGAAGCTACATGCTGCAGTACATGCAGCAATCCTGGCTCTCTTCTGCAAGTTTGATTAAAAAAAAATAATAAAATACATCTTTTCCTACACCTACCATTGAATCATACCAAGAAGTTTTTCATTTCTCTCAGCAGGAAATGCCCCACCACCAGCAGCTGTAATAATTTAAAATGCATCACAGTAATCTTATCCCATAGGTATCTCCTGAAATTTTCTACCATACATATCAGATGCATTCTCTATTCACATGTCAAAGGAATAGTAAAATTATACCTCAAGTGCCACAAAAATGACAAGAAAGAATTTCTGCAAAGTCAGCATCTCTACAGAAACTTGGTGGGGGTGGTAAAATGTTTTATGTGCAACACATTTAGACATTGGGTTGCACCTAAAGTTACAGAAAAGGAGGGTTTCTCATTGACAGGAAATGCCAGACTCCAGGACAAGCAAGACTAAAATGTGGAAGTATTAACCTCTATACAAACCAGAAATGTAAAGACAGAATCAGTCATATTGCCCAGGGATGACTTCCTGCACTCCAGAATCTCAGTGAAATTAAGCCTTGCTAATTTTCTTTCTCCTCCTTAAATATCTGCTACTATATTAAGTGATATCCTCAGTTTTCTTGATCAGACATAGGCTCCCTGTATCTACAGCTTTTAATCAGCCCCATTAGGCATACTGTCCCAGAATCACCAACCTTGGAAACTCTTCCCAGGTTTGCCATTCCTTAAATCGTGCCTCTGAGATCTCCAAGGTCCCTTCCACAGACACAAGGGCAAACCCACGTGAAACCCAATCTCATCTGGTTCCTGGCATGGGAATACAGAGCATGGAAATTCTAGTTGAGCTATCCAATCCAATAGCTCTGAAAAATTTGCCATTCCCAAGAGAGCCTGCTTAGCAGGTTTGCTGCACAGCGACACAGTCTGGAATCCTAACAAGGAGAGTGCCACAAGACTGATGATGCAAGGCTTTCAAGATACTCAGCTCAAAGGCAGAACTAAGTGGACAATTCTGACCTTAACACCACAAGAGTTCATGTCAGTCCTATCTCAGATCCTGCTGAACTGAAAGCCCACTGCTCTAAAAATGTTCAAAGAAAACATTCCAGGCTTAAGAAGGTGACATTCTTCTGAACACAGCCCGTTTCTTCTGTTTATCTCTAAATATTTGTCCACACTCAGTGGCATCTTGGCTCAGCATGTCACTTTCTGCACATTGATCCACTAGGCTGATTAGAAGAGAGACGGAAGACCTTTGCTAATAGGAAAAAGTTTCCAACAAAAACCAAGAATTGAGCTGAGCTTCAAATGTTCTGTTCAACTAAGTTGCAGCCAAAGCTTTCAGGTGTAAGACTGGTTATTTCACACATGTGTGAAACAAGGAACAACAAGAACAACATTCAACAATTACTTAGAGATTATAAGAAATCCAGCGTGTTTCAGCCATTAACCATATTCTAATAATCATTCTAGCCTCTGAAGAATATTTTGACTTGATGGGATATAAAAACAGTTTTACAACTATGTAAAGTATAGCAGAACCACATACACTCAAAGAGAACTGATTTCTACTATTGCAAGTAATTATATTGTCTAGGCCACTGAAATACCATGTTGAAACACTTAGCTAGAAAAAGACATTGATTGGGTTTCTCCTTGCAATGAGCATAAATCTAAAGTATTGCCACTGAAGCCAGAGTTCCTGCATAGCAGTGCCGAAGCAGCACAAGTGTACCCCTACCCTATCAAAATTCTGTAACTTCTTCTGTCTTGAAAGCTACAGTTGAGAAATAAAAATAAACCACTCCATAATCACACAGTAGAAATCCATAACGATGTCAACATCTTATAGTGAGAATCTGAAGGGCAAGATTTACTCAGCTTGAAGACAAAGGCAGAAAAACCTATACTATACAGGAGGAGATAGACAAGACAGAAGACTCAGCACATCCATTTCATACGTGGAGGATGAGGTGCAGAAAGAATAAACATTTCTGGGTTTTTTAAAAGCTTTGCAGCAAGTCCATGATCAGTCTGAAACAGGATGAATATAAAAACACTGAAAGTTCATACTTAAAATAAACATGCAAGGTCAGTTGATCAGGAAAACACAGAAGGTGTTAAGCCATGAGCCAAGAAAAACACCTTCTTTTTCAAGCCAGAGATTTAGTAGGAAAGAGAGAAAAAAATATGATTTGGTGAGTAGCCGTTGTAAAAAAGTGAACAGCAACACAAAAACATTAACATCTTGGCCTTAAAAAGATTTTACAGCACAGTCACTGGCATTCAGCAGAAGGGGAAAAAAACCTCATATCATTGTAGAGTCATAAATAAATTGCTGAGACATCAACTGAGGTGAAGGCCTTTTTGAAGAATACAAAAAAGGCCAAAGGCTATAGAGTTGTCACATCAAACCAGAGAAGGTTAGTTTCCTAAAACATGAACTAATAAATGATAAGTGAAGAAAAGGCATGAGGTAGTCTTTCACATGACTTTCCGACTAGGACAGGGATGCCAAAGGACTTACAGAAAAGGGATTTAATTCTTTGTAGACCACTATGTTTGGACAACTCTGATGTCTCTGTTTGCTTCCTCCTTGAAAACTTCCACCTTTGACTTGCATTATTTACCCTTACCCACACTGACATCTGTCAGCTGGGCTCTCAGAGCAATTTAACTGGTATGTCCTCAACTGGCCAGTCATGCTCAAAAGGACACTACTGTTCCCCAAGTTCCTCAGCTACTCCCTATGCACAAACACAGCTATTCACTTACACATTCATATGTGGCTTCTGCTGTACTGTGCTTGATTCCCCACTACAGATTTCCAGGAAGCAATCTCACAGTTGAGCAATCATGACTCCCAGTGCAATAAAGTGCCACACTTGGCTCCCTTCAACAGATAGTGCCTTCTCTGCAGCATCTAGAGAACAAGCAAGGATGTTCTTTATATGAAACATGCATGGAGGAATGACCACCAATGCACACCCTAGAGCCTGTAGTTTTAAAGTTTTATTCTTTGTCCGTTAAAACAGAAACAAGCAGTAGAGCATTTAACAGCATTTGAAACATGAAAAGCAGCAGATTTTATATGGTGTGCACAAGTCACAGAAATGCAGATATTTTGTCCTACACAGCAAACCGGTTTGTGCTAGAAGAGCTACAGAGTAAGTTAGTCTCGAAATGTACACTTAAAGCCAGTTTGCTGGTTTCAGTACTTGCAGACCCTATAAATGAGATTCTATTCTTGATACCTAGAATTGAAAACACAAGCTACTCTAAGACTTAGAGCCATAAGGACACAGTATGGGAGAAGGGACTGGTGTTCTGGAAGAGGTATATGATATGAAACTTCAAAATTAGTAAGGAAGTCCAAATCATCCCATACGGTAAAATAGCATTCAGAAGCCTCCCATAAGTACAGTGAACTACTTTTGACTGTACAAGATAAGAGCTTCTCTTTTGGCCTCTTTTACAAAAGATCTTTTTCTTCTGAAATTCCTTTCAAAATACTCTTGGGCTGGTTAAGAATCCTCCTCAAGTCCCAGATGCAGAGAGTTAACGTAGAAGATTTTCTCTTCAGATATTATCATGCAGACTAAAAGGATCCAAGTAAGGATTTCAACCTTTCCATGGAACAGGGGTCTCTATCAGTCTGTATCTGTTTCAGGAGGGTGATTCTGCAAATAAGCCTGTGAATGCCTGTCTTCATGCAGATGAATAGTGACAGTGAAGTCCTGCAACACATGACAGTATGTCTTTCTCAACCAGGAAGGGGAAAGAGGCTTATTGCAGTCACCATACATATTTACCTTGAGTCTTTTGAATAAAGGACAAGGCTGTATTGAGACATACCTTCCATAACTACATTCAAAGAACTGCTGCTTTGATCCAAGTCTGTCCTGTACAGCTCCCACTACTTGCATATCCAAGTTCCTAGTGATACATGGAAACAGCACAGATCCCTTTCCCTATGTCAGGCTGAGATGAGCTTTTCAAGGTGGTGGAACCCAGCAGCATTCTTCACCAGTTTCCCACTCTCTGCAAAGGGACTCTTTTGTTTTCTACAGCATCAGGAAAGGGAATAATGCAAATAGCACTTCTGCAGGTGGGGTGCCCTGTGCTCTCCTCCTTTCATACATTCATGTCACTTACCTCTCAGGTATTTGTGTAAACCCAGAAGAAGAAGGCTTCTGATTTTGTAAGCCTATGCACAGGGTGCAGAGTTCACCAGCAGCTGTCGGGCAAAATCATACACTTCTAAATGGAGGCCAAACACTAATTCTGCTCTCACTATGATCAAAGAAAACACATCTTCATTGATTTCACAGTGTTGCTGCCAGATTATACCCTTTGATTCTATTATCTGCCTCCTGTCCCCAAAAGTACCTATCACATTTGACAGTACCTCTACTAGTACAGTTGTAAGGGCCACAGAGACCTTTCTGGTGATTTTCAAACAGACATCTACAATGAACATGGACAATCATCTACCCCTGAGTTAGGCCAGCTGAGCTCTCCAATATTACTCAGGTATTGTATTGCTACCACGAGAAGTCAGGGCTAGGGCCTGGAAAAGAGGCTTTGGGATTTTGTCAGTTTCCAAAAATACTCTCTGGACTTTTGTCATAGCTTCATATTTTATTACCGATCTTAATTTAGAATACCCAAGAGCAATAGCGTAACTACAAAATCACTATATTCTAAATACCATGCTAATGATTGGCCTCCCTTACAAGAAGATTAACTTTCTAGAAATATCCAGCATAACACTAAATTGTATGCATTTCAAAACCTAAGGAAACCCCAAATCCATTATAAAAGACACATATTCCAGTGCTTATCATCTAATATGAAATGTATTTGCAATACTTGGCTTTTTTGCAGAATTAGGAGGTGTTTTATGTATCAAATGCTATGAAACAAAAAGAAACATTTTTTGAAATACATTAAAATAAAGTTTAACAGTTTCACAACTAGAAGAACCATGGGCCCTTCCTTTAAAAATTCCTGCTATTGTAACAGAAAAGGTTGTACTACATTATGAAAAAAACAAACTTGGATTTCACAAACCAATCTTTTATGAAATTTGTAACTTACTTTCTTTTTCATGTAATTAAATGCTGGAGTTTCTAAAACACCCCTGTGTTCTGCTGCTGTAGTAGAGAGGACTCCTACTTGCACATTAAGGTCTAAACTCTGCAGTTTTCACACAACTACTGGTGAGATAAACCTATTGCTGACTAGAACTTCTGCTGCAGTAAGAAAAGCACCATCTACACCAGGAAGTAGCAGAAATTAAATCAGAACTAATTTAAGGACACAACAGAGAGAGCAATCACAAAAATGCTTAAAACATTGGTTTGCCCTTCACTGTGTTTGGTGAACTGCGTTGCAGCGGTTTTTAATGAGGATTGATGACCAGCTGGGGTTAATGGCCCTCAGCTGCACCTCAGGCCATTAACTCCTCCCTATCAGTTATTAATCCCCAGGAAATACCCTCTACCTCTCTCCTTATTGCTTAATCATAAATAGCAAGAGATGATCAACCAGTCCCGATCCTCATGTGGTGTGAGTACTCCTGTTCCTGCCTCTTCACACAGCATGTCTTGTGCTTTAGAACAAACTATCTAGCTGTTACCACACTGAGGTCACAAAAGGATGAAGAAACACATGTGACAGTGAGAAAATAAATATTTTATCTGCAGACTGCATTTCACATTTCTTCTTTAGAATAAACATAATATTTATAGCTTGTATACTTTGTGAAATTACAGAAATCTGTTTGCAATCCCACTGCTATTAGACTACTGGGGGCTCTTTTCTTTGCAGCTCTAGAGCTTATGATGGGGCCAGTGCTCTTATTACTGCTGATTTTAAAGCAAGAAAGTATCAAGCAGATGTTATTAAATTCTAGCCTGAGAAGTAAAAGCCCCCTGGTCAGAGCAAGACACTGCACCCAAGAGGCCGAGGGAAGCACAGAATCACAGGGCTGGAACACTGTGCTTTTCTTTGGAAAATGCACAGCTCAAAGGAGAGTCAGTCCATCCCTACCTCTGCTTTTCCCTACCCATTGAAACAGTGGTTTGGCCCAGTCTCAAACTCATCTGTTAGCAGAGGATGATCAGAGAGTTTGTGCTTGGAGCTAATATAAAAGTAAGAACACAGCCTTTATGTTTTAATTCTACTGTAGAGAAAGACTCTAGTGGAAATGGATTTGGCTGAAGAAGGGAAGTGGAATTTGTATGATACTACATCCTATGGACAAAAGTTATTTAGTCTTTCTTTACTATTTGCACTCCAGATTTGAAATTTCTGAGAACATGGCTATGAATCAGGACGTGTATAAGTAACATCCTTTAATCCAGACCTGACGAGTTCCCCCACTCTGAAAGACGACACACAAATACACTACTGAGTGATCTGAAGATCATTTGTCTTGACTGCATCTTCAGTGAGAAATCCTACATGCTCTCACAATGTCATTTTGTATCAACCTCACAGAAATAGCAAAAAAAGTTTACTTTTCCCTTTCATTCTTTCCCTTTCCAGTTTATTTGAACTGTCCACGTTGTGAAGCTTGTGGGGCACTGACACTTTTTAAATGGATCAACAAATTATGTCCTTGTGTCTGAGAAAACTTACAGGTAAAATAAATTGTGACTTTCATCCTATGAACACAGAGAAGATAATTGTCAATAAATGCTTAAAAACATTTAGGAAACACACAGTACCTCAAGCCCCAAAGGCTACAAGCTGTTGATTAATATTATGATCTTTGAAGGGAATAAGATCACGTTAAGCTTCAGATCAAAATACAGATCTTTCTAGGTCACATTTACCAATGATCCATGGTGATATAAATTAAATCAATTACATCTTTCATTTGTATACAAATCATAAATTAATTTAATGTTCTTCTACCCTACTTAAATGTAATTATCTACAAATATATACAACACTTTTTGTGCTCCTTCTGACAATGCCATATTCTTCACAGTTACGTGCAGGACACATTTTGAACATTGGGTAGAATAACATCCATTTACAGAGTTAGATCTAAAAATCAACATTTGTTCAATAAAAATTCTCCCAAGACATGGATGCTGTCAAAAATAACAGAAGAATCAAGAAGAAGATTGTTCAAAGAGGTAGTATATCAAATTCCAGAACAGCTTGTTTAGGTTCTTATACCACCTCAGCTGTAACAACTTTTTCATCAACTTCAGTAGGCTTTGGATCAGGCTCCAAGTTGGAATGAAAGTTGATGATAAAAGTAGGAGTGCACTGGCTGATGCCAAGAGGCTTTGAATCAGTCCATTGTCATGAAAGCTGTTTACAATGTATGAATAAGTAATCCATGCTGTGCTATATACACTACCTCTCTGCTAAGGATAATTAAGCTAGTGTAGCTCACTGACTCACTGTTTTTACCGTTTGCACAGCCAACTGATGTATTGCTGAATATTTTCTAAAACAAATCTTTAAATATTTTCTAAATAGCAAATCCAAAGATTTTCATGGGATTGATTAAAAAAAAATACAATAGAAGCTCTCTTCCTCCTACATTAGTTTCTTTTAACCTAAGAGCCAAGCTAATCCTGATGAAACATCTTTACATCAACTGCCCATGCTTTACAGAATGTTTTTCTCTAATTAAATGAATCAGATATATCATAGTCACATTTATTAAGTTTTGTTAATTATTAGGCATATTCTCTCACAAAGAAAAATTTAAATATTTGTTTAATGTCATATCTATATATGGTAAATAACAAAATTATATCCATTAAAGTTACTGCTTTAATTCCTTTGCCTGAAAGTAGGTGAGAGAACTATGAATACATATGTCAGTTCACTTTAATACTAAAAACACACACTGTAAGCAGCAACAAGTGCACATTTTTAAAGATCATTTCTGTAATGTGCTGGACTTATAATGTCAGATTCTGAATGCTTCTGTTCCTAGAAAGGGTTTACAGAATATAAGGGACTTCTATACAGCTATTGTGCTGGCCTCTTAGAATGGGGATTAAATAAGCAGTTATATGCATCTTACGCTTTTGCACAATTTTTTGTAAAATACATACTTAAACTCAACTAATCACCAGAATGGGCTTCTGCAGAGACTAATGACTAAACTTTCTTGGTATGTGTTATGGAATAGTGGTTCACAATGGTCTCTCCTGTCCTTAAAGGATATAAGTACATTAAGAAAACAGTACTACTGAGTAACAACTACAATATAAAGAAGTTTGTTTTCATGTCATTATAATGATAATTCACACTCATGAGCTAATTGTTCATGTAGTTTTCTATCAAACATATAATAAGGAAACACTGGATATGGTCCTTCAGAAATGTCTGTTGAAGGGGTTTTGGTCACTGGAATTTGCAATTCACAAACCAGCCAACCTAGGAATTCAAGTTAGCAGTTTGAATGCTAAGAAAGAAAATAAGGTCTAGAAAATAAATCTGCCTGTAGTTCATGGGAGAAGACAGACACCGAGGCAGTTCAGCCCACTGAAAATCTTTGGACATTGGTCTGTGTACCTGGGAATGGTTCCTAACTGCCAGTTTCGGATGCTGCTTTATCCCATGTTCCAACTCTGTATCAGGTCAGAATCAGGCACACATGATCTCTTCTCCCATTCTGCCCCGACTACCGCAAGAAGGAAACCCGACCTTCTTGGTGAGGAAGCACCACAACATGCTCCATCTCTGATTTCAACAAATCAATCTCATGGCTTGGACACATGGCCCACGACATATTCACAGGTCAGTTAAATGCAGCCTTTCTCCTTAGAAGTGCAGTCTACAGATAACGTGCGCCTAAGTTGGATCCCTTGGGTAAATGCAACTGGTTGGGAGGAATCCAGTCTTTATAGGTACGCCACACCTGAAGGATGGGATGTCATGCAGAGGGATCCAGACAAGCTCAAGAAGTGGGCCCACAGGAATCTCGTGAAATTTAACAAAATCAAGGAAGGTGCCACACACAGGCTGAGGCAATCCCCCTTATCAGTACGGGCTGGGAGATGAATGGATTGAGAGCGGCTCTGCCAAGAAGGACTTGGGGGTGCTGGTGGATAAGAGGCCAGACATGACCCACCAGTGCACACTCACAGCCCAGAAAGCCAATTGTATCCTGGGCTGCGTCCAAAGCAACGTGGCTAGCAAGGTGAGGGAGGGGACTCTGCTCCTCTGCTCTGCTCTGGTGAGACCCCACCTGCAGTGCTGCATTCAGCTCTGGGGTCCCAGCACAGGAACATTGGCCCATTGGAGCAAGCCCAGAGGAGGCCACCAAGATGATCACAGGTATGGAGCTCCTCTCCTGTGAGGAAAGGCTGAGAGGATTGGGTTTGTTCAGCCTGGAGAAAAGAATGCCTTGGTGTGACCTAATTGTGGCCTTCCAGTACCTGAAGGGAGCCTACAGGAAAGACGGAGAGGGACTTTTTACTAGAGCATGTAGTGACAGAACTATGGGGAATTGATTCAAACTGAAAGAGAGTAGGTTTAGATTAGATATTAGGAAAAAATTCTTTACTGTGAGGGAATGAGGCACTGGAATAGGTTCTCCAGGGAAGTCATGGATGCCCCATCCCTGGAAGTGTTCAAGGCCTGGTTGGATGGTGCTCTGAGCAACCTGGTTTAGTGCAAGGTGTCCCTGCCCATGGCAGAGGGGTTGGAACCAGATGATCTTTAAGGTCCCTTCCAACCTGAGCCATTCTATGATTCTGTTAATATAATTGTTTACTAGGAGCAAAGATAAGGACAGATTCTTCTCTAATTGTCTGAAATACAAACCTTAAATTTGGTATTGCCTAATATTTTTCTATCATTCTACAGATAGTGACAGAACAAAATGCAACAGTAATATAAAGCAGCACTATAAAAAATTCCTATTTTCCACTACAAAACTCGCCTGCATTTTTAACACTACGAATACAGATCTATATTCAATCCTTCAAAACCCAGCTTGCATTTTGAACATAAATTTGCTTTGCCTTACTCATGGGGAGAAGGAAGAAATCTAATCAAATTCTACTGAGTGTTTTCTCTGCTATAATTTAGTGGTAAAACTGGCAGGCTGCCTAACCACGTCAAAAAAAGATACATTTGAAATGCTGTAACTATAAAATAACAAGGAAGCTTTTAGCCACATTCATGTAGTGGAGAGTATGAAAATGTTTACTTGTAATGTTGTTAGCATATGAAAAGATTAATCTAACAGGAAAATACATTTTAAAGTTGTGAAATTGTCTTGCTTGGTGTATAAATATTTTATGTAAATAAAAGCGGATTTGAGATTCATATAACATTTATATACTTTTAAAACTAAAGGCATAGCAACTGACTCTGCAAGGCATTTTTCAGTAATCCCCTCACTCTGCTATCTGCACTAACGCCTTTATTTGTTTATGTTAGCTTTTCCCCTAATGAAGATGGCGCCGGTGGTTCTGTCTGGCTGAGCTGCTGACAGGACACCATCAACTTCCAGGGAAGGCATCACTGAGGGGAAGCAGGCTGGTTTTCAGCTCAGTGATTCTCATTGCAGGCTACGGGGAAAGAAAATTGATGCCAAAGGCATGAATAAGGAAAGGTGACTCTTCGTCGAGATTGTGATTGGAGAATTCTGAGGAAATTGGGGTGACATATAGGGATGCTGATCTAAGTACTTCAAATGTCTGAGGTCATTTCCTCAGGTTGGGGTTTTATTTGCCACTTTTTTTCATCAAGTTGTCACTGGAATACAAAAGTCAATTTAGATTGCTAAGGAATTGGAGACAACTTCTCAATCGCATGACAGAGAGGGGTAAAGGGGCTTAAACACAAATGAAAAAACATATATTCTTTTTTTATTCCAATTCAACTTAATCAGGGCTTATTTTTATTATTTTTTGTTGTTTGGGACAATTTAAAAAAAGTGTCCTCCATTCAAGAAAAAACATAATGGCCTGGCAGACTAATGGCCAACTAACAATACCAAGTAATTTTCATAAGATGCAGACAGCTGGTATCACAACCATCACTCCTGCAATCTAAGAGGGGGATTATGTTGTGGAAGAACCACCACTTTCTACCAGATTTCAAAGCTTTTTCAAAAGTTATAGCAGACAATGAATGTCTGAGTCAAGATTCAAAGGAAAGACCAACAATTTTACTGCTTTGGAGGCTCAAATTCACAAATTTCCAGAAAACAGAAATGTGTCCATTAGAGAATCTACAAAATGACACATTTTCTTTGTAAACCAGACAGCATTAAAACCCAACTGAAGAACAAAACAGCCTATATCTGGTTATTGGGGAATATGGTAAGTTACTGCCTCCCAAATCATAACTATGGCACTAGAATTTTTTTTATTAACTGTTGTTAAAAAACTAAAACTTCCATGATCCATGTAGCTGATATAGTTAAAAAAACCACTCATTCTAATTTAGGTTTATAGTATAAATTTTTTCTCCATTGTCAAAACTAAATAAAACTGAAAGGAATAAATACAATGAAGTTTATACAGTGATAAATATAATTAAGTCTATGGATTTGTGTCACAAAGTTAATCAAATCAAAGGCATTAAATTCTAATCTAAATATAATTTCCTGGATGGAAGCATAGCCAAGTTTACATGGTGCAAATTTGTGGATCATTCTGCCATTGTAAATGCTTGTGAAATTTTGGGGCCGGGGAGAGGGATGGTGGGCTGATGCTAATATACACAAAGAACTAGATGATTCAAGCACTTTGACACACCTAATCTGGGGCCAATTGGCTTCACCTCTCTCCTAACACACAATCAGAAGCATTCTGCATCAGGTTCCCAGTTGGTGTTTTTTTAAAGGCATTTATGTGAGCCAGTATTGAACACGAAGGGATTTCCTCTGAAATGGAAAATTACTCTTAAGCAGTAAAAAAGCATGGGTTTCAATTGGGATATAGAAGCTGTATCATGAGAATGATCTAGCAAATAGCACCAAACAGAAAACTTAAAAATCTCTTGAAGATTCCTACAAAAATTTTACCAAAAGTCACATCGTACACAGAATTGTTCCTCATGGGGTGCATCTTAACACTTGAAGCAGCAAGAGATGAACAGCACTGATTTCATCCATGACACACAATCTGAAAGCAGGGGGGAAGACAGCCACCTAAACAAATAACCCAATTCCCAAGTATAGATCTGCATAACTCAAACCAAAGATTGTTTTGTTATTAATCAGAATAAGAGAATCAACAATTAAGTAATATCTTTCTTTTAAATATCAAATGCATTGAAGCAGTGGTAATTTATTTTTGTGTCATTATTTCTCTTGAAACTATGCAAAATAACATTTCTAAATGCTGGTTTTCTAAAAACATAACCATTAGGATAGTTGTTACATATTTAATTTCATGCTCCACTCAGCATAAAGCAGTTGAGAGACTGCCAGCCAGAGCAAATTAAGTAACCGGTTAGATAATTTCCTGCTTAATTGAAAGCAGGTAGTTTTTAAAAGTAATAATTGATTTTGTTTCTAATAAGCATGTAGCTATTTCTTCCTTTTTCTATTCCTGTTATTAAAGGAGATTGCACTAAACCTTTGTACACTGTTAATGACAGGCACAGGAGGAAAAGAACTGGAGAACACTGTTTATATAGTATTTTAGATGCTAAGTGCAGCAAAAATCACAGCAGAATGGCACCCCAGTATTGGTCCTGTACTTCAAGATCGTTACTTCAGAATGTAATGCAGGTCAAAAATTCTCATGTTCATGCTTTTCAAGGACAAGAGGTGAGCCAGCAATCTCAGTGTAGTTCAAGGTGAAGAAGTATCGATTATCCTAGCAGACAAGAACCAACCTCAGGGAAAAAAAAAAAAGGGACTTTGGTATTACTACTTCACTTTTAGGAATGGTCACTCCAAAAGAAAGCTGTGATGCCTAAAGATCATAGGTAAAGAAATCTTTGACTGACACACTTATATGATGAAGTAGAAAAGGACTTAATTCTCTATGACTGTTCAAAACGCACCTGTCACAAGCAGTTATTCACTTGAAAATTTTATTTAAAAACAAAAGAATAATTGTTCTATTAAAATGTTTGAACAAAATATTACCTTTTCTGATCTAAAGAAAATATTAAGATGACTGTGTCCATAATTTTTAATTCTACTTCTTTGAAAATTAACAAAAGGAAAAGCACATTCTACATTTGCAAAAAGTATTCCTGCAATCTTTGTATTACAATCCAATGTTTTGACAAGTTACTATAAGATATACTCAAATTCCAGTGTGACTCATTTTAGACTCTCTCCTCATAACTGTTGAGCACCTGACTGCTTCTCTTCCACAGCTACATATATATAAGCAATAATTCCCCGAACTGAGTGACAGAAAACAACCTGGAGTCTAAAAACAGTAATACAGCTGTATAAAATGTATTTTATCTGTATAAAAAGCAGAAGCTATAGCATCATATATACATACACATGTAGCAGATTTATAACCACCACAAAATGCCAAGATGATTCTCTCAATGAAAAATCACTGCTGATTCCAGGCTGTCAGGCATTTCCCATATTGCTGCTACTGATTAGCACGCTGAGACAATTAAGACCTGCACCAGGTAGTGCAAGCAAGAGTTCTGCACCCTGTCAGTAGGTTGATCCATGCAATCCTGAAATCATTTTGTGCAGCTTTAAGTATTTAAATCTGGTGTTTAGTATACAAATCCTTCTTCTGAATTTACAGTCTTACATGCAAGGATTTAAAGAAAAACACTCTATCCTCACAGAACATAATGCAGAGGCATGCAAAGGTATCATAAGATTTGGGGTTATCTCCTGTAGTTTCTGCTAAGTACAGTCACTGGCATTTGCTAGTATGCCAAATGACATGAGGTTTTTTGGTTTATCCACACTGACAAATCTCCAAAGAAGCTAATAATCTTAACAGCAACACTATGATGCTTTTTCTGAAAATCATGGCTGCTAGCCCTAATGAATTCTCATTTTGCTTACAGGTCATCCATACAGTACTTACAGTTTGCCTATTCATATACAATGACACTAAATCATGCCTGTATTCCTGAAAACACTCCCTACTTTTTCACATAGGAGTATACATGTACAATTAGAACTCAGACTTCCTTACATATATGTGTGAACTTCAATCTGTAATGCTGTGGTCTAGAGTGGCTGGGGAGGGAGGTTAATAAGTGCAAAATGGGTATTTTATTCAAAGAACTAAAAAGCACATGCCTGAAGAACACGGTGTCATCATGCACTGCTATTGTAACATAATCGTTCAATGGCAAAAGAGTTCTAAAACTTCCAGAGTTTCTCTACTTCAGGTCAGGAGTGCTCCCCATATCTCACTACTTCTGATGCTGAATGCTGGGTTTCCTACCAACTTATGTTTCCAGTTCTCAAAATGAAAGAAATTACACTCAGCACATGCAAAAGTACTGCAAAACCTGACATTAAGTAGTATGTCTCACCTAATGTCATGTTTATGTTACAGTGATTTTCAGTTCAGCAACCGGATTGGGGCTGATTTACAATATCTGCTTTTGATATTTATAGGAGTTCATAGTCCTCCTTTTGTGTCCTTAGAGATCAAAGGAAATGACATTAAATCTGCAAATTGCTAGGCTGTCCATCACAGACCTTGGGCCAGGATCATTTAGAGATCAAACTTATACAAAAAGAAGCTGTGGGAAAGGAAGACAGAAAAAGAGGAAGAGGTAGAAAAATGGTGTGGATGTGTGAAAACTAGAGGTAGGAGAGGGGGATATGCTTTACTTCATATCCAAATGAAAGCTTCATGAATGGTCACTCCAGTAAAAATCTGGGATATCTAAGGGCAGCGGAAAAATTTTTGGTGGATATGCCTCTTCATATACCAAACCAACGAACCAGACTTAAAGATTTCATTCTTTATACTTAATCAAATGACAGACATCCAAATTCTGCTTGAAGTTATTAAGAACTGCTGTCAAGTGACTTGGTCTTGTTGAACTAATGGACTAAAGGTAGCTGATGCTTAAAAGGAATAGATACTTTCAGAATGTGACTGCACGTTTACTGTATCATATATACACATGTACAGTGTAAGCACACATATATGCAGCTCACATAAATACACTCCGCTTATGTTTAGATTTTGCAGTCCAAAAAAATGCAGAATACTAAATGTGTGCTTTACTCCTGGTATTTTCACCAGTCCTTCCACTGTTGAAGACAATGGATGCTTTGCTATTAGGACAGACTTTAGGGTGCTGAATCGAATAATGACCAGAGGACACAACTAAGTGAGCTGTAGTTGGCCAAAACAACTAAATAAGCTATTTTCAAAATCACCCCTAATTGACCCCAACTTACATGTTCTCAGTTTTACATTAAATTTGTGCCAAGAGATCATGGACAATTAATATCATTTTATGAGTAAGTATAATTTCTGAATTACTTTCTGTAAGTATATAAGTGCAGCTATTTTCCCCCACAAGCTTTAGAAAGAAAATGAGTCATTAAAGATTGCTAATGCATAACTATAGATTAATATCTAATAAATCATAATTATATGAGTAGGAATTAATATTCAAAATATTCATTAGAACACATCTACTTATCTAAAATACATGGATGACCACAGTGAAATCTGGTTTTGGAACAGAGACAATGCTGCATAACCAAACAAGTAAAAAGTTTTGGGGGAAATTAAGAGAAAAATAGAATTAAGTGCTGTCCTTTAGAGGTATACTTATGTATATGCAGACAAACACAAATTCCAATTTCTTTGTTTGCAGTTTCAGACTGCAATTAATTGGCTCCTAAGAAGGCTGGACTGTAAGAGGAAGAGTTTCTAGACAAAAGTAGATTTCTAAGCTTGCCTTATCTTAATGACCTCAACCAGAACTCTGCCATCTACTGAAATAAAAATTCTGTCAAGTTTTTTGAAAATACAAAGTCACAACAGCAAGGAAGGATCTTTTCATCATTAAATAAGGTATTTGAAGAGGGCAGCCTGGCCAATGGAAAGTCTTTAATTGATCAAAATTAATTACAACTTGGAGAAAAAAGAATAATTCTCTGCTCTTGCTCCAGTCTTAAGAACAAACTATCTTGGAGAAACCTATACAAAAGCCAGATTAAAGGTTGTGATGCCTCTTGTAATACACCAAGCTTAGTCTTGTCTTCTCCTGAGAGTTTACAGTTCTGATCAGATGACCCTCTGCATCATCTGCATTTATCTGTCACTCAACCTGGAATCACAGCCCTCACATCTGAAAGGAAGCTAACAAAGTTCTTTGAAATGTTAAATGCAGTTTTTATTTTAATAGCTTGAAAAATAAAACTTAACTTCAGACATCTAAAATCTTCATGAAAATCTGGAGCAAGTTCTACATGAAGGTTCTGATTTTGCAAGTGACCTGAGTGCAAGGTCACATTTAAGGACAAATCTATTCAAAATTAAGCACTATGGGTAGACCTACTTTCGCAACTGCTATTAACCTCAAAACATCTGCCATAACCACCCTTCTGAAGTGTCCTCTAGAGGAAAAGAGAAATGGGGAGCGGGGAAGGAGGGGAAGGAGAAGGGTCCATTAGAGAAAACATGCACAGCGTTTGTCATATATTAAGATAACCAGCTACACACTTTTAACTTCAGTATTTTAAATCTGCACTGGAAATGGTGATCCCTAGGAAAAAATAGTTCAGCATGGGTTGGCCAAACAAAAACAAAGTCTGTATATATGTTATTAGATCCCTGAGGGTTGAAAGGAAAGTCTCTGTTATTCCCTGAAGGGAGAACAGAAAACAAACAAAACTCCAACTAAATAAAATAAGCTGTACTGTGAAAAAAAATTATCTACTCTTCCTCCTCTCAAATAGGAAAGCTGTTAATAGCCTCAGCACTTCAGTGAGGAGCCAATTACCTCGGCCACAGAGTGGCTATGGCTCTGTTAAGACAGGACCCTAGTTATTAGCTGGTGAGGCTGCTGAGGCTGCTGAGGCTGCTGAGGCTGCACTTCCTCATGGTCCAGCAGGATGCCCTTTAGGATAACCAAGAGTACTCTGCCCCAATGTTATACAGAGTTCCTCCCTATCCGCTGGCTTCACCAACCACTCCATAGTTTTTTCTCTCAGGATTTCACCTAAGAGAAATTTTGGCAATCTATCATGCAGATCAGTGCCCAGAGTCTGTGCCCATAGGTACTGTTGGGTAGACCAGCAGGTGTTGGGGGGATTCAGCTTGCCTTAGTTTTGTTTGTCCCTGCTTCCTGTACAGTAGTGATGGGGCTTATTGACTTAGAATCATAGAATTGTTTAGGTTGGAAAAGACCTATAAGATGATTGAGTTCAACTGTTAACCCAAGACTGCCATATTCACCAGTAAACCATGTCCCTAGAGTGCCACATCCACTTTTTTTTTTAATGTTTCTAGGGATGGTGATGTCCATTCCAAGGACAAGCTTGTTCCAATGCCTGCCCACCCTTTCCGCAAAGAAATTTTTCCTATTATCAAGTCTAAATCTCCACTAATGCAACTTGAGGCCACTTCTCATCCTGTCTCTTGCTGCTTGGGAGATTAGACCGACCCCCACATGGCTACAGCCTCCTTTCAGGCAGCTGTAGAGAGGAATAAGGTCTCCCCTGAGCCTCCTTTTCTCAAAGCTAAACACCCCCAGCTCCCTCAGCTGCTCCTCATCAGACCTGTGCTCCAGACCCTTCCCCAGCTCCGTTGCCCTTCTCTGGACACGCTCCAGCCCCTCAAAGCCTTTCATTGTGGTGAGGAGCCCAAAATGGAACATAGCACTTGAGGTGTGGCCTCACCAGTGCCAAGTACAGGGGACAATCATTGTCCTGGTCCTGCTGGCCACACTATTGCTGATAAAGGCCAGGATGCCATCAGCCTTTTGGCCACCTAGGCACTGCTGGCTCATTTCCAGCCCCTCTTCCCCCAGCCTGTAGCAATTCCTGGGGTTGTTGTGACCCAGGTGCTGCGCCTAGCCCCGAGTCTTGTTGAACCTCATACAACTGTGCTGCAACACAGCACTCAAGGGTGTTGTATGCCGTGGCAGACCAGAGGAAGTGGAAACTGATCTTGCAGGCATGAGTTTTTCAGAATATATTCAAAAGAATGGTGTCACCCTTCCTGTGGGACTGTTTGGTCAGATGACCAGGGGCAGTCTCCTCTCTCCCGAACCTTGGCCTGTACTTCCATATTGCCATCAACCCTTACCGTGGCCACCAAGGTAGGAACTTCTAGACAACAGAGTTCCAGTTGTTGACAGACCTGGACAGGAAAGTAACACCAGAGGGAACCTTCAGCTGCTAATGCTTCCATGCTTCCATTGTGAATACCCTGGATGGAATTCTGTTGCTAGGGGAGCCTCCAGCTGGCTGTACTCTACAGGTGAAGGGCCCAGACAGCCATCCAGTGGTGTGCTAACTGGACAGGAGGCATGTCAGGAGTGGTGAAACATACAAAGACACAGCAGAAGAAACTTGGCTCTGCCTCTGAGGATCCCTATGAATATCAGTAGCCATTTTCCATAATTTGCGAGCCATGTGGACAATTACTAGCTTTGACTATTTTTGCTGGGTTGTTCATGAAGTGGGGGAACAGAGGCCTCTGTGAACCCTGTAGGAAGTACAGTAGGAAGGACATGAAAAGAAAACTTTATAGCCATGATGGATCATTTCAACCTGCTGAAATTAACATACCAGCTTTAGTTAGGTGGACAGGCTACCTTATTGAAAAGGAATATGAAAACTTTGTTCAATAAACAGGCTGGAATTTCAAGGTTAGAGTTAAAATCTTAGTTTCCTGTTGCTATTCATTCCAGAGAAGTGTAGCTGATTTAGTAATTGGATTTTTTTCCACAAATTAATCTTAGTCACACTGTAATTAATAAAATAAATAATTATAGTATTCAAATTTGATGGGGTTGGATACTTTATGTATTCATACATGCCCACACCACACAAAAACCATTTTTTAATTCAGTTAACACAGTTCAAAAAGTTAATATGAGCCCTCTCATGGCCAGGCCCACTTACTGGGTGATTCTACAGATGCAATGACACGTAATGGAAATGTGCTGTTTCTCATTTCTTAGCCCAGTTTAAAGCCTGGAATAAACCTGATTCAAAAATAAAGAGAAATCTAAAGTTGTTCCTATTTCACAGAAACTCCAGCAATAGCTTTTCTCTAAGACCACCTCACAGAACTTCACACAGACCATGTGAAGTCAAACCTGACAGTTCTATGCTTGTTGCACTGCACACAATTGTCCCAAACCACTAACAGCACATCTGACAAACTTTTGCATCCTGAAAAATCGGAAGCAAATATATTTTTAATAAACCACAGTAAGAGACTCTGCACTGACACTATTGTGTCTTCCATGAGAAAGATAGATCCCACACTACTCTATAGGTCACCTGGCTCTCAAAAACTGAAAATGTCTCCACAATATGCTAGAGGAGAGGCCCATACAGGGTTCTTGGAATTTGTGAGTCGGCCTGCCATGGGAAGCACAGCCATCATCATCCTTTGTGAAGTTATGCTCTCTCTGTGAACACTCCCCTGAAGCTTCTTCCTCTGTGCCACAGCTCATAGCGCAGGCTGCCTGAAAATACATTCTTTAGCCCTCCACCTTCTTGAATGGGCATAAAGGGTTTGTGATAATCTAACCCCACAAAAACCAATAATAACTTTCAACTTACTGGCACCCTAGCACCCTTTGGCTTCTAAGCAAAAGTAGAGAGAAAAAATGGTTCAGAATAAGACAGTCTCTTTCAATACATTCCAGTTATCAGAAGCAAGAGCCATGAGGCCCCACTAATACAAAAAAACTCCGAAGATGAAGAGAAATTTCTAACTTAGATATCTATCACTGATATACCAAGGTAAGCATTTTGCAGTACTTACAAGGAAAGTGTGTCAAAGACTGTTTATGAATCAATAAACAGCCAATAAACAGTTCCTAGCACATGAAAAATTTTCAATATAATGATTTCTTTTATTTTTACGCTAAGGGATTCTTTCCTTCTTGGATAAAGAACATTCTGTACAGTCAGCTGAAGACTATGCTTCCCATAGTTCCTTGTCAAGTCACTGCCACCATCACAATATATGTCTAGCCCTGTTTTGGAAACTGGGAATTGTCTGTTTGTATTTCAAATGGATGAGGAAGGATAAAAAGCTTTGAACATGTCTCAGGCATGTTGGCCCACACTACTTCACCAAAAGGAGTCCTCCAAGTTCAAAAGTGTCTGCCAAGGCTGCATACATGACATTTGCTATTTCAGTTCCTATGGGAGAGTGAAGATAAGATCCTTACGGGTAAGGAATAATATTAGACAATCTCTAGCCAAAGATTTCAGAGAATGCTTTAGCCTTTACTTTTGGAAGTACTGAAAATGGCCCTGATCCAGTAAAGCTCTAAGGAACATAATTTAAGCGCTGTGCTAGATTAGAACTGTAGCATGCAATGAAAGAGAACACAAATATCCAACTATTACAAACACTGAAAAAGGGAATATAGAAGCACAGTTGAAGTTTAGTACAACAGTCAGTTTTTCCTATGGCAAATCCCATGTTCCTATGGATCTGCTCCCTTTCCCATAAGAAAAATTATTGGTAAATTGTCAGGGTATGGACCTAGTGTTTGACACAATCTCCTTGGGCTACTGAGTCTCTCTCTACAAATTTTCTTCTTCATGCTTTCAGTGATATTTTGTGCCCAATCATATTTTATCTTATGCATCTACACATACAACACCAGATTAAGTTAACCTGCAGATATGCCACAGGTGATGAATTGTAGATCAGGAATGCTGAAGCCACAGAGACACCAGGATGAGCTCTGTGCAGAGCCAATTCAGGTCTGATCGAGTTCATTAGCTAAGGCTGCAGCCCAGACCAGTTCAAGATTCACATCCATACAAGTGCTTTCATGTAGCACAGAATATGAATGCATCTTGTAATCTTGCCCAATTATCCCTATGCAGTGCTCCCAGGAGAGCTAGGTAGCAAAGTCCAGACGGATTTGAGAGGCTTTGGGCTGGAGCTAGGGCTATTAACCCCAGACTGAACTCAGTCTGGGCTTTGGTGGGGCACGGCACAAATCCAGCCCGGATGCAGGACTGATGCTGAGCTCATCTCTGCGCACAGTGGAGCAGAGAATGCAGGCTCTGCGCTCGGGCCGAATCAGTACCTCCCACTCAGCACCATGCAGCATCAGGCCTCTGTCTGGACACCTGCTGCGCTGGGCTCCTCAGCACTCCTGATAACAGGAACGCAGAGTAGTCACACCCAAACAGGCACGGATCTGGTTCAGCAAGGCTTAACGCCTTGGTTCCATAGGGTAGGAACGCCGCTGGAGTGCGTCCCGGCGCATACACAGTGCTGGGTGTTCGGAGCCGCTCTGGGTCCTGAGGAACTGCTGAGCAGACATCATTGCAACACAGCCCTCAGCTCTCATCAGAGTTTCCACAGGGCTCTCCTCCCCAGCATCACTTAGGCGAGTTTGCTGTGCCTCCTTTGCACAACACCCAGCTCTTCCAGCTGTCCTGCATCTCAGTGCAGCTCTCCAGGAAAACACAAGGTAAGATGCGAAGATGTAAAGGACTGAACCGGAGACATAACAGCATCACAATACTGATGCAAAAGAAACCCCCAAATCAGCGTAAATTACTCCACGTAAATCAGAATGGATACGCTACGATTGCATTATACAAAGACCATCTTTATAACAAGATGCCAGCATACCAGCCTGGCTTTTTCACATCTAAAGCATTTGGTTACAATGAGTTATAATTCGTTATAACAATTGTAATAAATTAAAAGCACAAAGGGGCAATTACAATCACATTAAAACATTCCGTAATTTTGGAAAATTAATGTTTCACTAAGCCTTCATTTTTACAGATAAATTGAGTCAGAACTGTGCAGTTCCTACACTGTGCTAGCTAGTATCAGTGTTAAGCTTTTTGGAACCATATGGAAAGCTATCAATTTTTTTCTTAAGTAGGATTCTCATCACTTTGTTTAATATCACTACAAATTACACAGGCTAATATTTACAGATGGTTTCCTGTAGGAACTGTGAATCAACAAACTGCAAGGCAATAGGTAGTAACTATTCATTCTCAAAGGAAGTAGTGTGAGCTACCTGCCAGAGGGCTGTACAGAAAACCTGGGAAGCTCTCTCACTTCTAATCCTTCATTTGACTCAGGGCCCCTTTGGGACTTTGGAAAGTCACATGGGGCAAATCTGCAGCAGCATGAGAAGTTCTTGAATCATATTTAAAAAAAAAAGTATATATATATAAAATCACATTATTGGCTTCAAAAGTCACAAAATGTTTTAATGTTCCTCAGTAGGTTTGTTTTATTTGTCTCCTGGTGCTTCTGCTGCAAGTTTTAGTCAACTCAGACTTCAAAAGTTTTCTTAGCGAACACAAAGCATAGAGCATATATATTAGTTCAATAAAACATGGTATTTGCAAAGTTTGACATCAGCCCTAACTCTTTCACAGAGACATCGAGCATTTTAAGTTTTTCAGATGAACTTAGAAAGACTACAGCCTTTAAGCTTTCAAATCACTCTGTATCAAGATTTTCATGTATTGGACCACAATACTGGGGTAAAAAATATTTCACGCTTGAGCAGCTGGAGAGAAAACAGTTTCCAGAAGCACTCAGCACAGGGCAGTCCCGTAGGCCGTTTCCATGCAATCCTCCCACCGTCTCAAAAAGGGCACCACACAATTACAGGCGTGCGGAGAGGAGCGTCAGAACCAAAAGTCAGACCAGAAATCCGCATGGGAAAGGTTATAGGAATCTATTTTCTTCAGCTGTGGGCGAAAAAGGAAAGCACCTAGGCAGAATACGGTAGAAACCAGCAAAATCAGTAATAATATATATACATATATATAAATATATATATATGGTGAATGTGGAATATTTTNGACCGCCCCGGCGGCGCCAGCTGGGCCGCAGTGTGAATGGGTGATGTCACGGGCCCGGCGCCGGCCAGTCTGGGCCGCCCGGGCCAAGGCAGCGGCCGGGAGGGGCGGAGGGAGCCGGGGGGTGGGAGCGGGACGCGGCGGGAGCGCCGGGAATCGCCGCCACCCCCTCCCCCGCAGCCCCCACCTCGCTTCCACGCGTGGGGCGGGAGCGCTGCCGAACCCGCGCGGGTGTTCCCTCGCTTCCCCAGCGCTGTCCCGGGCCGGCGGTGGGAAGGTTTCCACGGGCCGCTCCCGCTCGGCCCCCGCTGGCCGTGGGGGCCGGGTGTTGCGCTCGGTCCTTGCCAGCTCCCCATTGTTTGAATGGAGATGTCTCTGTTTCCATCCTCAATTCATTTGCAGGCACTTTAGAAAAGTTCTTTCCTGCAGGAATGAGGGGCTTTTCACTGCGCTCCAGCAAGGTTTACAATCCCTGCCAACGCTCACAAACTTACCACATTCAGCCTCGAAGTTTCCCACTGCTTTCAGCAGCAAGATTCCCACACTGCAGAATACCCGATTATATTGATAATTTGGCCAGTTTCAGTAAAATATCCCCTCAAATTCGCAGTGGAATTTTACTTCACATGTGAAATTCTTCATTGCTTTCTTACTGCAGTTCTTCACGAGAGGATACATTCTTAATGGTGTGTCTTAGGCCCACAGTGGGAAAATATGATTGTTCCTTAATGTAAGTTGTTTACATAGATCCATTCTTTACATTAGTTTCGGAGAGTTCAGGACAAAGAGTCCTCCTCAGCAAAGCCAGCGCAGCTCTTTTTGTGACTCAGCAGGAGATGCAGGTTGGGTTTAAACATAAATTTCTCTCCTAATAGACGTTAAACTGTTGTAGAGTTCAGGTTTTCTTTGAGGGAATGAAATGGCTCCTCGACCATCAGTCTGAAACTACAGCTCCCCCGTATTTTACCTCACCTTCATCACACAGCACCTCTAGCTGCGGGCCTCAGAGCCTGCATAGGAGCATAGGAGCTCTTCCAGGCTGCGGAGATGTGACATCAGGTACCCTTATCAGTGCAATCTTAGAGCAACTCAAATTACAGCTTTGTGTTTTGCTTCACTTGGCTTTTGCTGAGTAGCTGTTTGAGGCCAGGCAGGTGGGACGCTTGCAATGCTTCTCGTTGAAATTCTGCTTATTTTAATTCTCCCGTTAATGAACTGGTTTGTGCGTAAGTTCTAAGGGAACAAAAGGAGGTTGACTCCAAACCTTCAGGAATGATAACAACCGCTTGCAGCCGTACAGAAGCCTCGAAAGGCAGCAGAAACCGTTGCTGAAATGTCACCCGTCAGCTTGCAGACCCTTTATCTGAACCTTGTCGCAGCAAAGGCTCAGCCACCCGAAGGAGCAAGAGTGGCGGCAGGAGAGGGGACACGTGGGGAGCGGCAGCGTCTCCGCACAGGGATGGGGAGTGTGGGGAGCAGGGAGGATGGGGAGGGGACCCATGCGCCGCACCAGCAGCTCAGTCCTCACAGTGACAATGGATTTTTACACCGATTCGAGCAGCGCAGATTCAGTCTGCAGGCAAGGTGAAAGCTAATCCCCTGCAAAAGTCTGCAGGCAAAGGGACCTTGCAGTCTGTGTAGCATATTAGGGCCAATGACTTCATTCATGGGTGTACAGCTGGGCATTGGGACAGGCAGGTACGAAGGAGTCACCGTGCAAACACCAGTTTATCAGAGGTTACTCAGTGCACAGACGTTGCAGGATCAAACACTCGTCTTTAGTTTGCTGGGCACCTTGAAAATTGGAGGGTGGCAAGTAAAATGAGTTTATGTAAATACGATTTTAGTGTGAGGCTCAAGTTAATTCTTTCTGATTTTAACTGCTTGATATGATGTTTAAATCTTAAATGACCGGTAACCTTTAAAATCTTATTGGGATTTTAACACTGAATGCTTTTGATGACTGCTTAAGGGAAATTAATCTGACAGCAATCACTGACAGTCAGCCGTCTCCATCAGGTAACTTTGCAGTAAAGGAAATAAATTCCAGCTGGTGGGGGAAGGGAGAAAGTGTCCTGAGAAACTCACTCCTCTGCTCCCATTGATCATCACCTGCGCCGGACTCATACAGCAGTTTAATCCTATTCTCTCCCTCAAAGGTTTCAAGCCTCTGCAAGATCCTGACTGCTAGGGAACAAAGACTGGTATGTGGTTGCCTCAAAGGTCAGTCATTAACCTGCCCCAACAACAGTTTTAGGAAGATCAAGGCAGTGAAGAAAAACTAAGAAAAAGCACTTTCACTTTGGAATGAATTGTTCAAAATGCCCTTATGCATTCAGTTTTATTCCCTTTCAACTCCACAGTTTTTAGTTCCTGCACGTATTTATTTCTCATCGGGAATAATGGCAAGATTTGCTCTCCCAGAGATTTGACCTTAAGTTTATTTTAGCCCCAACACTATAGATCATTCTATCAATTATGAATGTACTCATGTGTACAGAGGAACTGGTAAGCCAGCTCAGTAACGCTACCTTGTTCCGGAGACTTACCCTTATAAATAAATTAGGGGCATATCTTTATGAAATACTAGAAAGAAACAGAAGATGAGAAAAGAAAAGAAAAGAAAAGAAAAGAAAAGAAAAGAAAAGAAAAGAAAAGAAACAGAAAGAGAGAAAGAGAGAGATGGAAATGAAACAAAATCTAAAAAGCCACATTTTTCTAAAGATAGAAGGACAGAAGCTAATATCAAAATTGGTTTCTCTGTGATTTATATTTTCTGTGCCTGCATGTCTGTATGTGAGACAATATACTGGACTTGCAGTAGCCAGACTCTCAGTAAGACATTTATTTCCATAAGTTATTGATGACCCTTTACCTCACAAGTGACAGGCCAAAGTAGAGCCACGAGCAACTTCTGAGAGGTCATCAATAACAAACTGAAAATAAATGTTTTATCCAGTCCCTGCCCATTGTGTGTCCTCTTTATGCAATGCCAGTTAAGTTTCATCTGGCATAGTTTTTTGTGGGCTGTAACTACCTCAGCTCCTGTCTGAAGCAATGCAGGAAGGAGGGACACACAGACACACACACACAGACACACACACAGCCCCATTTGGTTGCTCACACGCTTGGTGGAGTACCTTTTGTGAGATGCAGAGGTAAAAGCTTGCCTCTCTCCACACACGAGGATGAAACAGTACCTCAAAGAGTGAAAGGAGAGACTGCCACCTTACTAAAACATTAAACACCATAGAGAATCCTGATGCTGCAAGTCTAAGACAGTTCAGGAGAAAGAAGATACAGAGGGGACAAAAAAAAAAAAAAGAAGCTGAGATGCAAGGTTGTCAATAAATCATACTTCATGCTAATATTACAAATACAGAATATTCTATTAATGTATTTCTAATAATAATTCATATCATACTGCAAGACAGACTGATGTACTGTGTGTGTTAAGAAGTTCCTGGGGGCAAAAGAACACTCTTTTTGTCTATAAGGAGTGTCTTACTCCCAGTGGAAAAAGACAGCAATGGACATGGGGTACAATGCCATGGGGACATAAAATTTACTTCGAATAATCATCACCACTAACCACAATGTCTTTTAATTAAACATTTGTGCTTAAAATTTCCATTTTTCTTACTCTTTTGCATATGCATCTTCACGTTTTACAAAATATTATTTTGAGAGCCAGTTCTCAGGCACTCAGTGTTCAGCAACTATTTCAAGAGGCTCGTCTGAAGTAAGCCAATAACTTTGCATCCAGTTTTGAAACTTCTGCTCACTTGAGCAGTCCCTATATCCATATCCTTACTCAGGCAAATAAGCTCATTAACTTCAAGAAAAACTTTCTATATAAGCAAGGATTTGTGCTGCTTTTCAAGTCAATTGAGGTAAATTAAGAGATTTGCTTGAATAAAATTTTATCAGTTCTTTAAAGTGTCGAAAGAGCACATTAGTGGAGTAAAAGTTACCAAAATAAATGTCATTAACACTTCAAGATAAATATGTAGAAACATACTGGTATTGAGGACAACATGAAATAGTTACTTAGCATAAGCTGTGTGATCACCCAAAATATTCTTATATATGCACATCATTTAGCTTAAAGAAAACAGAGTGAAACTATAAGAAATTTGCATGTTGAAGCATTTTTAACAGCAATTTTGAGTATGTCGTTAAAATAATTTTGCTTAGTTTGTCCTCTGTACAAGAAGCAAAACCATGAAGAATTACTATACAATTACTCCAAAATGGAAAATAACATTCATTCCCATTTCTTCTAAGGAAAAATTAGTAAGTCATAGAATATATTTAACTGTGAAGAATTGCACTTCATGGATCACTGTCCAATATTCTCCCTACATCCATCTTTCTTTTTTCTGCATCTCCAGCCATTTGCAGTCTGCAATGTATATCTTGATTTAAATTCACGGTGCTACACAGCACAGTTTTCGTTAGACAATCCTGTTGCCCTAATAAATATATAAGGTCACTTTAGCATATACTACTGCTGAAATTAAACTCCTGATGTGACCCTGTCTGCCTCTGAAGGAGACATTACCTGTCGATGTTTTTTTCATGCTCTCTAAACATGAAATCCTGCAAGAGCAGTTTCTGTCAACAAAAGCTGAGGTCTCTTGTTTCCTTACGTGACAACTTTCTCAGAAGCCACACAGGCTATAAGGAATGATCACAGGAAGCAACCTGGTACAAATTAATACAAAATTCACCTCTTGAGCAGACTGCTTTTTCAAACACACACAAGTACATAAGCAAATTAAACTGGTGCTATCATCCTATAAGTAATTTCCTGCTATTCTAATGTTTCTTCTACAAGATGGAACAAAAGAATGAGGAAGAGCCTTTTGCTTCTGTTACTAAGCCCTTGGTAGATCCTCACGTGTTATGGCAACAGGAACTCTATAGCAGGTAAATAAATAGATAATAAGATTATAAAGATTTCAGTAGGTATGGGAAGTACATGGTGTGGCTCATAAATGGCTGCAGTCAGGGGATTTGAAGATGCATTGAAAAGCTTTCCCTCCATAAACACAACCACGAGATTTGAATTTCTAGTTCTTTCTAACTTCTGTTCCCAGTGGTGGCACCAATTTGACTTGAACCAAATCCAGCAAACACCATTTTCTATAGTGAGTACATATTTGTCAGGCTGTCACTAGCATGAAAACAAAATGCAGAACTGGAAATTAGTATTTGGCAAGCAGGTTATGTCTGAAAGTGACATTGGCCCATAAAAGTACTTTGAGAAGCAACTGACTACAGTCACAGAATACATCAATGCATTCACATCAACACAGAGGAAGCAAAGGTCTCTCCATCTACCTTGGATGTCCTTGCACTCTGGGAAAGGTTGTCTTCACAGTCAGGGAAAAAGAGGTGATTTCTTCTTTTAATTTAAAACATTTTTTTAAAGATTAAAAAAAAATATAAATTCTGAAGATATTGAAGAATTCCTTAAAACACTCATGGAGAATAAATAACGAACATGTTAGTATTAGCTTTCAAAATGTAAAATGTTGTATTACTGCAAAATATTGCTATTGAGGGTTTTTTTGTGGCATGAACTTAGACTGCTTTTTCTGATGAAGCTCTTCAGGTCCCCTGAAAATAAATACCAGTATCATTGGTGTAATGATAACATATGCAGATGAGCATGTACGCATCTAGATACTTATTTAATTTAGGTCGATTTGCTCATTGTCCCTGTGGGCTGCATTATTTGGGTGATTATAGACCTCTTAATGTGAACTCATAACACACACAAAAATAGTATGAGATGGTATCATACCATCGGTTTTCGGGCAGATTGGCCGAGGATTTCTGTCTACAAACAAAGGGCATGACCTTGCACATAAATCTGATCTAAATCTACACAAAATAAAATTAAAGTTAAGACTCTAAATTCAATCTGTTACTATGTAACTCAGTTTAATGGAGTGGTCCTCAGGAAGCTGCTCCAAATACTCCTAAATTATTTTCCCCTTCCCCAGAATAGGCATCTTGGTTGCTAATATTTGCACCAAATTGCAGAAGGTTGTCAACATGAGTTATCTTTCTTGCCACAAGCCTGCTTTAGTCAATGCAGAAATCTGACATTACCTGACAAACCCAGTGTTTCTGGTCACCTGAACAAAGCAACCTTCTTAAATGACATTAGCCTTCAGCTGACATACAACCACCAGCAAATGCCAGGGCACCTGTCAGTGACATACCAATGCTTTCTGCTGCTGCAGACTCTCAAAGGGACGAGGTGGGTTTGAACAAATTCCCACAACACAGCCATGCTGGAGACAGCACAGCAAGAAACTCTCATAGACATGAACCTCATCACAGTATTTTTTTGGTTCTCTCCACTAACTGAGGTAAAATATTTCTTTATGCATTTATTTCTACATTTGTGTAAAAAAGAGCGTACTTGACCATCAAGCCATGGAGAAGGGGTTTTTAATTCTGTTCCTCATCTCTCCATAATGTCTGTTGTTATGTGACTTCCTTGTAGCATACAAACATGAAGGGAAGAATAAAGTAGTGGGCAGGAGAATGCTCCCATCATAAGAAGGGTGCTCTAACCTGGACAACTACATGAACATGCAAAAAAAATAAAACAATTCTCTTTTGTCTGTGAATAACTATTGTGAGCAATGAACGACCATTTTTCTTTTTATTTTATATTAAAATTCATACAAGGGGGCACTTAGAAATTGAAGGTCTTGAGAATCTTGTAGGTTTTCTTATTGAGAAGAAATTTCTGTAATGAACATAACCAGAAAATGAGAGAAAAAAAAATACATTTAGTAAAGTGCAGGAGTTGTATTTAGATTCTGGGTTTGAGGAATATAAGAACAACAGTACTGAAGATGGCTGGTGTTATCTGGGGAAAAGGTTGTGTTAAATGATGCTCTGGTGATCAAGAGCTTTGGTGATGAATTATCCCAGGTGAGGAGTGGTACCAGAAGACCGATGGATTTCAGTCCATTGGTACACTCTACAAAGTGAGGTGACTTCTCTGTACTCCCTGAATGCCCAGTGGATCTTCCCTGACCCATGTGGAGGATACATGGGGTGTCGCTGCAAAGAAGCCTGCAGTCTCACCTCCAATCTGTTGTCCAAAGGGATGCACAGGCATGTAGGAATAATAATCCAGTAAAAGATTTACTTAGTCTTTCCTCCATCTCCCTCCCCTGTCCAATTTTTCATTTCATATCACTATCCCCTGTTGCCAAGAGGAGTTTATCTATGGTGTTTGATAAGGGAGCACTAAACACATTATACTGCTATTTTAAATGACATCACAACTAACTAGATATTTTAATTGAAGGTAAATAACCAACATTATTGCCTTTTGAATGATAGCAATAGTGGAGAATAATGGCACCACTGAGGAATCAATTGCTATTTCGCTCATAAACCATAAACCATTCAGAGATTTATAATGCTTTTTTAATGATCAGCCCTTCTAGGTGTTGAGCAGCTCCTCCAAGATCCTGAGTTTCTGGCTGCTTGCTGAAGTCAACAGGAACGGTGAGCAGGGGGTCTCAGTATCATGTATCTTTTATGCCCACCAGGATGAAACTTGTCACACCAGTTATCAGCCTCCAGCACAGGAAAGCTTGGGATTTTACTGTACTGCTCTGACATGGTGCGCCCCAAACCCAAAAACAAGGACACTTGACTCAACCACTGTTTCATAACCTGCTTAAGAATAAAAATGCATTGAGCATTTGTGTGCATTTCATGCCCTCTTAAGGTAGGTATAGCAAGTAACCTTGTGTAAGTAACCACGTTGATTGCTTGCTTCCCTCTGCGTACCTTAATGTGTTCCCTTCAAATTTTATCTGTCCAGAGACTATTTTAACTAATGTGTTGGTTCAATGGCATCATATCATGCACAAACATCTGTGGATCCAGGGTTCTGTCAGAGGAAATGTCACACATTCTGTGCTTGGAAGGACTGTCCCCCTTCCCTGGTGCCATGACTCAAGAAACAGCATCAATGTCTCAGGTTTATTTTTTCACCTGCAGTCAATGGCGTGTCCATATACTCAGACCTGTGCTGACAAATTCAGAATACATTACTCATTCTCGTTAAATTCAATGGGATTATCCTCATGACACAAGGGCATACAAGGCCAGTCATTACATTTTCATTTTCAACTCGTTTTACTTTGGGTTTGAATCAAAAGTGGCTTTTCTAATCTTCAGAGAACACCTATGATGTGGTCTGAACTCATTGATTCTCTTTTAATAGACCAAAGTGGTCCAGTCAAGCATTATCAAGGATCTTGTGGTAATATTGCAAGAGTTTGTTACAATGGAAATGAATCTTGACTCTGGATGTGGGAAGAGAGCACAGAAAAACCCAGCCAAGACAGATAAACTCCTCCAGCCAGCCAGAAAGGGACCAGATGTTTAAAGATACACAGAATTTATTTAAAAAGCCAAATTTGGTCTGGTGAAAAACAGAAGTGTTAATCACTATATACTCCCATCATGAAAAATATTGCTATTAATAGGACGAAAGCATGAACAATAGCCACTGTCCCTCTTTCTTGTGTACAGGCCTCTTTAGGGATGAAGAATTTTACTATGCCTGCCTAGATGGATGACATTCTGGGTTTTCCAGCCCATTTCTAAAGAAATTTACTAAGCACATCCACCCTAAATTTTGAAAAAAGCAGCCAACCTAACCTGGTCCCACTTAAGTCAATGACAAAGCCACCATTGACTTCAAGGAGAGCAAAAGCAGACCTGCTGTTGACAGGGAATTGGTGCGTATTGTTCAGCCGAGCATGTCGGACCAGCATGTATCAGCTTCGTGAGTATCAAAGGGAGTTACTAGAGGAAAACCCTGAATATTTATACGGTAGTTGAAGGGGAGGGCTGTTTTTCCCTTTCCCACAAGTCTCCACTGTGATATGTTAGCTACACGAGCACACGCAATCCTCTCGCAACTTCAGCGCTTGCAGACCCTCGGATTTTCCTCTGTGCCCTCTGCGGTGGAAGTAGCCTGATGGAAAAAGAGGTGTGGGGCATTTCATGGTTCTTCAGGAGTTTACAGAAATACTGAGTCATCTTCAAGAACCAGTGTGGTCTCAGTGGACTTGCTGCTCCAGGGTGTGTGTATGTGTGTGTCTGTGTGCATTTGTGTGCGTGTACAGAAATTATCTGTCCAAATCAGCTTGGGAGGACTAGAGGGGAACCAGTTATGTATTGGGGTTTCCCAGAGATTTCCAGTGAGATCAGAGGAGCTCCCAGAGGGGATTCAGTACAAACAGAACAGCCCAATATTACAGGGTATCTAGTTTCATGCAGATTTTAATTAAATGGCACCAGCAAGATTTGAGCCTGCATTTTCGCCATAATTTACAATGTATTTTTTTTCTAGACAGCACATCAAATCTGTCCATATTGCCAGGACTCTAGAAAACAGACAAGTAACCATAATATACGCTTTAAGGCCTGTGCCTGCTAGGAAACGGCAAGGAGTTTCACTGAATAAAACCAATGACTACGACAGAATTGGGATCATCCAGCCCATAGCTAATGGAAATACACCTTTCCATCACATCCTCATGATGTAGCATACAAATCTAGACCTCAGTCTAGATTTACATCTCAAAGACTTACACCGCACACATGGATTTTGAGCTGAGAGGAGCCTAACTGCCATGGATGGCAGTGGCAATGTGGGACAAAATAAGGAAAACAAGAGTGTGGGTATTTCTAAGCAGAATCTCAAAACATGTGTCTTAAAGAGGTGAGAGAGAATGCAAGTGTGCTTCATTATACGCTTCAGATGATCCAGCCTCACCCCTCATTCAAGTCCTGGGTTTGACAGCTTCCCACTGTATCCTTTATATATCACCCGTTGTGACTAAGCTTGGAGGGGACATGTAATCATTAATCACCATTATGGATTTCTTCCCTTCTGTTGGGTTAGACTTAGGGGCAGATCCTGCAGCTTTTACTCCTTCCTTCAGCCTTTTGCCCAAGCAGTCAGCCCTGCTTCACTCACAGACAGCTTGCAGTGCTGCAGCATCTGTAGGATCAGGCGCCAAGTTTCTTACACCAGCGTCCCATTCAAATACACAGTGGCTCTTAATCCTGAGCAGGAAT
Organism: Promerops cafer; assembly: GCA_013398275.1. Lineage (NCBI taxonomy): Eukaryota > Metazoa > Chordata > Aves > Passeriformes > Nectariniidae > Promerops > Promerops cafer. The sequence continues at coordinate 1,009,447 of VZSE01010635.1, read as the reverse complement.
TAACAGGAAGTTTCAACACTGCATTATTAAATTAAAAGGTTACAATATGCCACAAGATGACTTAAGCAGGACTCAGGAGTATATGTCTGTTAATTTTAATGCTCTGTCTCAAAGTACAGAACTCTGGACATTCCCAGCATCATATTTAAAACATGGTACATCTACTAATACGTGATCTGGTGCATTAATGGACCAAATTAAGTTACAGGTATGAATTTTACATAAAACGGATTAATATTATATGTCATGGAGGAATTTTAAATACTCCATCTCCATGCATTTTTAATAGTTATGTGCTCTAATTTAATGTTCCCTGGCATTGCTTTGCTTGAAGTCCCTACACCCTCCTCCTTCCTTCTCCCCTACACTCCTCAAGTTTTGCTTGGGATTTTCCCTGCCTGTAAACCAGCGTCCCCAAGTCCCTCAAAAAATGTGTAAAGCCGGAATAAGTCTCCTACACCTAGAGGTAGGATAAAAAGACGATAAAAATGCGCTTCATCACCCGAGGAGATGCCAACCCTCCCGGGAAAGGGAATGGGGGGGAATGGGAGGGCGGGTGCAGCCGCCTTGGTCCGGGTCGGGCGGCGGGGAGCGGCGCCGGTCGCGCGGGGCTGCGCTCTGGACCGCGGGGACGGCGCC